>CABHPQ010150413.1:6164-17009 GCA_902168405.1 Peromyscus aztecus | reverse complement strand
CTAGCCTTTTCTCTAAGATTCCAGGTAATTTTCTTTTCTGCTACAGCAACAAAATGGTCACAGTACTTCACATGACTTCAGTTTACACACTTTGTTTTGCTTATTCACTATCCTGGAGATTGAACTTAAAGCTTTCCACATGCTAGGCAAGTTCTCCACTACTGAACTATATCCCTATCCTCCCTACCCACTTGTTGTGAAGAGGTCTCAATATGTTGTCCAGGCTGGCCTCAAACTCACGTTCAAGCGATCCTCCTGCCTCAGCCTCAAGAAGGCAGGACTACAAGCACATAAATAATCTTCCTTCATCATGCTTCTCTAGGTATTCCCCATTCCAATAAAAGTTCCTCTACAACAAAACCCAAGAAGCCGGGTGTGGCGGTACAAGCATTTAATCTTGTTGTTCAGGAGGCAGGGACAGGTACATCAGCCTGGACTACACAGTTGAGTTTCAAACGAGCCAGGTGTATATAGTGAGACCCTGTCTAAAAAACAAACAAACAAGAACCCCCCCCCAATAAGAAAACCCCTCGAGGGCACAATAGTACCTACCTTTAACCTACTTTTTTTTCTCCCCCCAGATAGGGTTTCTCTGTGTAGTTTTGGAGCCTGTCCTGGAACTCTCTCTGTAGACCAGGCCGGCCTTGAACTCACAGAGATCCGCCTGTCTCTGCCTCCCGAGTGCTGAGATTAAAGGCGTGTGCCACCACCAGCTGGCCTTAACCTATTTCTTACAGAATAATCAAGATGTGTCTGTGTAGTCTTGGTTATTCTTTTGGTTCTGGCTTGTTTGTATTTTAAAGTGTTCCACAGAATCACAAAGCCAGCAGACTCTTAGTGCCTTTGAATTCTAACCCCAAGCATTTTGGCTAATGCTCCACTTCATGAATTGACACAGACTCTTTCTTGGAGTAACTCAGCCTGTTCTACAGTATTTCTCAGTAGTAGTGGTGAGCCCACTCCACAGATGAGCATGCTGGCACAGCTGTGAAGTGACTGTCAACGTAAGAATTACGTGGTTAGCAATCCAGAAACAGAGACTAAGCCTCCTGATATTTACTACAAAACTCCAGCCTGAGGTAGGCTCCTGCGGATATTCTAAAAAGCAAATGCTAGAGGGAATTCCGGTGTTTGTGAAGTGACCCTAACACAGGTTTTGAAACAACACCCCAGCATCTTTGGTCTAAAGATCTCCAAGCATGCTTCGGAGACAATGACACTGCTAACCACTTACCACTGTTCAAAATTCTAAGTAGGAAAAGGCAGGGGTCTGAAACCCACCCTCCAACAATCAAAGCTCCCAGGTGGAATGACAGGGAGGGAGGGAGGGAGGGCGGGCCCTGGCTGCCTCCAACGAAAAGAATAAAAGGTCATGGGGAGAGGAAAATGGCTAGGGTTGAGAGAAGAGCAGAAGGAAGCTAGTGTGTGAGAACAAAATCCAAACGAAACTGGAGGAAACTTCAAGACATAAGAAAGACCCCAATGGGTCAGGCAGAGTGGCACACGCATGTGATCCCAGCACTCAAAAGACAGAGGCAGGAGGACTCCGAGTACACACACACACACACACACACACACACACACACACACACACGCACACAATAAGGAAGTGCTCGGGAGTGCTGCATGATCTCCCAGGTCCCACAGACAGGGCTGGCTCAGGTGAGTCCTGAGTGGTCTACAGGAGCAGAGCGCCGCAGACACTGGAGAGCCCAGGTACACACAGCCAAAGCTCTGTCGTCTCAACATATACCTATCTACGGACTTCCTCACCCCAGACAGAGGCAGTACTAACTATCTCCCATGTCACTCCAGCACAGAAAACAACTCCCTTCACATTCTGCCTCCTTTTGCTAACATAAGAAACTTCCCTAGTCCACTTTAAAATACAAACAAGCCAGAACCAAAAGAATAACCAAGACTACACAGACCCATCTTGATAGGCCAGATATTAAAAATACAAATTCCCAAATGTGAAGGCAGGCAACATTATCCATCTCTGAGTATTCTTTGCAGTTCACTTTGTATTTTTTTTTTTTATTCTGTTTGGGGTTCTACATTTGGTAATGATATTCAAGTACAGAAAACCAAGTTCTCAAAGG
Source organism: Peromyscus aztecus (assembly GCA_902168405.1). Lineage (NCBI taxonomy): Eukaryota > Metazoa > Chordata > Mammalia > Rodentia > Cricetidae > Peromyscus > Peromyscus aztecus. The sequence continues at coordinate 14,907 of CABHPQ010150413.1, read as the reverse complement.
AACATCTATGACTTCAGCCTGGTTAGCCGAGAAGAAAACTCAGGGACTGGCTTCATGCATCTAATGGGAAACCCGCCAAGCTAATTCAACGTCGCTTCCTAATCCAAAGCAAGATGTGTAGAAGGGGTAATGTACAGAGAAATAAGTCAGTGTAGTAATACACACTTTCCTATTTATTATTTATTTATTTGTTTTATTTTTATTTACACATTCCTTTATTTTATTTATTTTGGACAATTTCATCTATGTATTTACGTATTTTGATCACACACATACCCACTACCTACTGAAACCCTCCTTCCTCCCAACTAATCCCCTCTTCTCTTCATGAACACAGAGAGGCTCATTTCCTGGAACACAGACAACTTACCAGTCACTACACCACTCAAGAAAATGTCTCCAGCGATTGTTTTATTTTCCTCATTATTATAGTGCGGAGACAGGGTATTCGCAAAAGCCTCCAAATGTCCAACCAAGCAAAGGACATACTGCATTAAATGATTTGAAATCTGTTAAAAAATGAAGTAAAGAATACACACACACACACACACACACACACACAAAATAAACAAGGAGCTGGGGAGATGGCCCAGTGGAGCAGCACTTGCTGCTTACACAGAGGACCCAGGTTAGTGCCCAGGGCTAACAATCATCTGTAACGCCAATTCCAGGGGACCCAATCCCTTCTTCTGGGTCCTATGGGCACCAGACACATGGTGCACGCACATACATACATACACACACACACACAGAGAGGCAAAGCATGCATACACATAATAAAACAAAACTAAACCTTTTAAAAATGATAAAGTAAATTCTGTTCAAGCTGAGTCTGGTGGGCTCACATCTTAAGAAAACACTGAGGAGGCTGAAGGTGGAGGGTCACTCAGGAGTCCAGACTTAGTCTGGGGTAAATACTGATTTTGGGGACAGCCAGTGGGACCTGTTTACTGAAAAAGTAACAATTTAAAGTCATTACTTATGGTACTTCTGATTAATTTAGGAAGCAGGTCTTAGAGTCTGTGGCATAGCAGTACACAGCCTTCCTCAGCTCCTTCACTGTTGTTATGGCAGGCAATAGTCCGGGAGAACTATCAGCAAAAAGGCAAACTTCAGTTTTTCCTGACACTTATACATGAATGCAAAACAGTCCAAGGACTTCAAAAATCTAACCAGTTGAAAAAACAAAAACAAAAAACAAAAACCTCATTCCAAATCAAAGAAAATAAAGCCAAATATAATTACAGAATTTTCTTGTTCTACACTTAACCAAGTATTTTCCTTGTCTCAAACTTGGATAATGTATGCCAATTCACCACACCCAGCAAAGTCATTAATACCTTCTTCATGCATTCCAGATCTATTTCCCCACCCATTCCAATCCCCATCCTGTTCCACCTCTGGTTGAAAAGTCAAAGTGTATTTATTTCCCCATGCTAGCCCAGGAAACAAAACACGGGAATTCCACTTAAACTGAAGGATGTCAAACTCCCAGGCAGGACACCAAAAGGTGTGCCCCATATTTGGCCAAAACATTACCAATGTATTATGAACAGAATATGAAACTGTAAATCCAAAAGCTTTAAGCTTATGAAAAACTGGAAGCGTGATTAGGTTTTTAAAGCCTGTTTCAGTGTGCTGTCCCAGGAATACTCAAGTTCATTCACTCAAGGACCAGTTAACAAGTCACTGCTTGGCTTCGGTGGGTTTTTGATGCCATACGCTCCAAAAACTTTTGCAGAAAGATAGCTGCAGCTTGCTTGAGGCCACAGCAAAAGCAACCTAAGAGAGCAAGGTCTCTGTCCCCTACCCAAGTAAACTTTTCTACAAGCCTTCTTTCTCAGAGATAAAACCCTGGGGATCCAACCCAGAGCCTCATGTATGTCTCTTAATGAGCTACATTCCAACCCAAGTCAGTGTTCTAGGTGAGTCCTGAAATCATCTCAACAAGCCACAAACAAGTAAGTGCAACCCAACAGGACAGGTAACAAAGGGAAATAACTTCATTTCAAGTATCAGGGGTGTACTCAGTTAATAGTCACAGCCAGGAGTGCTGGTACAAGCCTGTAATCCCCCTACTTGAGACCGAAACAAGAAGATTATGAGTTCCCCAGCTAGTCTAGGCTATACATAACAAGTACCAGGCCAACCTGAACTGCAGAGTGAGACCCTGTCTCAAAATGGAAATGTAAAAGCACCTTAAGGTAGTAGCACTGGATTACTGAAATAGAACATTATGGAAGGGGTACTATGAGCAATGTTGTCAAAAACAAAACAAAAGGCAAGAAGTTACCCATCCTATCATAATGTGCCCAATTACAGAAATTTAGTATGATCAAATATTTCAGTAGAGAACTCCCAAAAGCAATCAACATTAAGTATTTTTAAATTAATAATTCTAAGCATGTGTGATAACATGCCTTCAGCACTTAGGAGGCAGACAAGAGGGCTGCTGCAGAGTAAGCCAGCCTGGTCTACACTACAGGCTCAAGGCCAACAGGGTGACACCACCCTGAGACCCTGCCTCTAAATAAACAAACAAAACACTCAAAGTATTCTACAATAAGCTGAAAGCCTTTGTAGCACTACAAATCTGAGATCTACAGAATTCATTCTATTTCACCAATTTCACCCCAAGAAACTGCTACACACACACATACACACACACACACACAGAGGAATCTTTCACATTTGATATATGCAAGCCCATAATGGGCCACCAAGAAGAAAGTTCTAATATGCTAATTAAAAGACCCATTTGATCACACAGATTATGGGATGGGGCTGTAAAATGGTGGGGGGGGGCTTTTTTTTTTTTACATTCATTGCATGTCAACTTCATGATGGCTTCTGTATCTACCTATTTAGAGAGTAAAATTTTCCATTAAATTTAGAGATGCAACCAGCTAGCAACCCAGTACACAAACAACCTCAACAGATAGCTAGCTTCCCTCTCCTTGGCATCCCTTCCCCTTCCTCCCCCATCCACCCTCTCAGGAATTAGCCCCATAGAGAAAGCTCCCAGATGTACACAGAGGCAAGTGTAACTCTTGCCTTAAAGTTGTTGGCTTTGTGTTAAATGCACATGTAAGGAGGACTGAAGCCTGCCACTGAGCTCTTTCTTCTTTGACAGTCATGATTCTACAAGTTAAGCCTTAGACTAAGAGTCATAATGCCACATCACCTCTGATTAAAAAAAAAAAAAAAAACTACAATGACTGAACACATACATCTGCTTGACATTCTTTTTTTCTTTTTTCTTTTTGTTTTTCGAGACAGAGTTTCTCTGTGTAGTCTTGGTGCCTGTCCTGGATCTCGCTCTGTTGGCCAGGTTGGCCTCGAACTCAAAGATCCGCCTGGCTCTGCCTCCAGAGTGCTGGGATTAAAGGTGTGCGCCACCACCGTCCTCCGGCTCTCCTTGACATTCTTAATACAATCTTACATTTAAGATTATACAATAGTAACTAAAACTTTTCTCAAATTGAGACAAAAACACACATTTTGACCATTACTAACTCAAGAATCTGCCAAAATAAGGTCTCTAGTTAAACCATGTGCAAATCATTTCCTTTGATCTTGACTCCAAGCAACTAAACCGTCAAGTATTTGACACTTGAACAAACGTTTGGAGGGTTTCATTTTCAAGCTTTGAAGGACACAATATTTATAAGTTTGGGAATTAAGTGTTTCTGTAATTCTCTCCCCAGATTAGACTTGAAATCTCAGTGCACTGTTCCTTAGATATGGCTGTGGTGTCACCTCACTCTTACCCGTCACCTGCAAAGACAGAAGACCCTTTCTGTGTGTAATGATTTCTCACTCAGACGGGGTTTCCCTTGGCCACTAGCATGGCAGGCTTCTAGTGTAAAGCACTGACGATGGAAACAGTAACAATTCCAGATTTCAAAACAGAAAAAGAGGGAAGGAAGATGGCTCAGCAGTCAGCACCAGGAGCTCTTGCAGAAGACCTGAGTTCAATTCCCAGCATACACATGGTGGCTCACAACCATCTGTAACTCCAGGCCCAGGGGACCCAATGCCTCCTCTGGCCTCTGTAGGCACTGCGCACACACATCAAATTAAAGAAGGGGGGGGGGGTTTGAAAGTTTTAAAAGAGAAGCAGATATAAAAATGAAGGGAGGCTAAGAAAGAGAAAAACTCAGTGCCTCCAGGCCTCAGCTAACTCTTCTGAACTTGGGGTCACTGAAAAAGACAATCCTTATCTTCCCACATAATTCAAACTAGTTTCCCTAGCCCTCTCTCCCTCCCTTAGGCTCCTCCCTTGTTTATGATCTGATTTTGACTTCTCTGGTAATCACGGGCTTTTCTATAGCAGTTACAACAGGTAGCCACTATGAGATCGATGTCAGGCTCTCTTAATTACTTCTCAAAGTTTTAACTGGGAAAACTCAAAAATGAAGGTACTTCACTTTTAACAACTTAAAGACGGGGACTGTAAACAGAAAAATAGTATTTTTTTCTCAAATTGGACCCTTATAAAGTTTCTGATCTAATCCAAGTAAAGATCCACAAAACCATGACCTAGTTTCCAGATTTGTGAGGAACAGCAGTCGAGAAAAGCTGTGTAGTCGGGAAATGTCTCTCCTCTACCAGGAGACACCAGGAGCAGACTCCTCCCTCTCCTCCCTCCTCTAACCATGGCTTCATGTAATCAGATGAAGGTGGCCAGTTTCTCCATGGCTGTTAATCCTAGATATGCCATTAGGATCAGTTCCTAACTTAGGCCACAAAAGGCACACTGTAATTAAGACAAGTCTCGATTCCCAGAGACTGAAGTCTTGAAACTAAATCACAGTGAGGAAGGGGGCAACCTCGGGGTTTCCATGGGTGGCCAAGTTGGACTTCCTGCACACAGCAGCAATTTTCAGGAGTGTTGTGTTGTAGACCAACAAGACACCAGAGGTTTCACTCTCTACAAATGTGGATGTGTTTTCATCCTAACAACTAAAGAACTCACCTAAAAATGACAGAAGTGACATGGATCTGGATAGATAAGATCCCTCCCCCCTAGATCTACAAGCTGATTTCTACCTCTCCTCCCCAAGGCATGTAATACCCTATACTTTTCCCATTGCAAGTTACAATCAAGAAGAGACAGAAATTAAAGGTCAAAGATGTTTGACAGTATCTCTCTCCTTACAAAATGAAGGGGGTGGGGTGGGGGAAATAGGCTGAAATTCAGAACTGTACTGAATTTAAAAACATAACTATCATTTCAAAAATTTTAAATCAGGTGGTCCCCTTAGCCTGTTATAATAGCTATTTTATCCATGTTATTTGTGTTAACTGTCTCCTATCCCCCAGCAGGGTACCTTTCAAATAAAATCTCCGAGCACAGCTACAAACACACTACTACACTACTAAAACGGCGTCATTGTGTCTACAATGAATAGCTGCTTAGTTTTAGTACATTTGTATACATGCCTTTTGTTATGCCATAAAAAAGTTGTACTGCAGCAACCAGGCCTGAGGGGTACACTGCTGTATGTAACACCAGATTCTGAGGAGGCTAAAAGAGGGTCCTAAGTTCAATGCCGGCCTGGGCCACTAAGTGAAACCCTGTTTCAAAGAGAGAGAGAGAGAGAGAGAGAGAGAGAGAGAGAGAGAGACAGACAGACAGACAGACAGACAGACGGACAGACAGACAGACAGACACACAGAGAGGGGAGAAGAAAGAAAAAAAAGAAAAGTGAATGCAAAGAGGACCGGGCTACAGTTCAGTGGTAGAGTACTTGCCCAGCATAAGCCAAGTCCTAGGTTCAATCCATAATTGAGGAAGAATAGTACTGCACAAACCATTTGGTCCATCACACACTAGTCAGGCTTACTCTGGTGTTCTGAACATACTTATTAATCTAGTCAACTGGCATCACTTTGGGTCAACTGGCGTTGTTCTGAGGTTTGGCCTAAACACATCTAACAGCTTTAGTATCTATCAACCGAAACATCTCATTGCTGTACTTGAGCTAGTGGATGATAATATACTATAATGAAAAAGTTATCAAAAATGTCCAACATTGAGCTAATGCAATATTACAGCTCACATTTATACTATAGAACATTTTATTAACTCATCTAGGATTATAAAATCTTCATAATTGCCATAAATATATTTTGAGGCTGCTAACTTCAACTTAGAATTTCTCATTGTTCAGCCAGGTGTGGTGGCACACACCTGTTCATCTCAGTCCTTGGGCAGCTGACATCTGAAGAGCAGGAGTTTGCTATCATGTTCAGCTCCATACTGACTCTGAGGACAGCTTGGGCTGTGTAAGACCTAATCTAAAAAAGTAAAAAAGGAAGAGATGGGAGAAGGAGGAAAGAAAGGGGGAGTACATGGAAAAAGAAGGAATGACTGTCGCATTTTTTAAGGGAACAAACACCAGTCAGGCTCGTTGGGATCACATCTTTAATCTCAGGAATCAGGAGGCAGAGGAAGGTGGAGCTCTCCTTCAGGGCCAACCTGGTCTACACAGTGAATTCCAGACCAGCAAGGGGTTACATGGAGTACCTTATGATTTACTTTTAGGGGCTGGAGAGACGGCTCAGTGGTTAAGAGCACTTATTCTTGTAGAGGAGCATAGTTCAGTTCCCAGCACCCATATCTGTAACTCCACCACATCTGTAACACTCACCACCATCTGTAACTCCAGTTCCAGGGGATTGGAAGCCTTCTTCCTACTTCTTCAGGTACTAGGCACACGCACAACGTACAAGATACATGCAGGCAAAATACTCATACACATAAACTAAATAGATCTAGAAACAAAACAACCACCAAACAAAACCATAAGGGTTAGGAGTTTGATTAAAGAGGTTTAGAAGCAAAAGATAGAAAAAACATTACCACCGAGTTCTCTTTGCCTCACCTCATCTAATCTGGATACCAAGATGGAGTGTGCAAAGCATGGAATTCAGCAGTATTTCTGTTTGCTGCTGCCTTCTCAGCAATTTGGGGATCTAAAATATTCAAATTAAAATGCCTTATTTTCAATACTCAAATGTTTGCTACTTGACAAGACTAAAATTCATGCCCCCTAAATAACTGCACCATTCCCAGTATCTACAACAAAATCAAACCCCTGGGCAAGAAGATGGCCCAGTGGGTGAAAGCGCTTGCCTGGAAAGTCTGCCACTCAGTCCAGCACCAGGACCACGGCGGGTTCTTGAACATTCTGACTCCAGAGCACAACCCACGCTTCCATACTTACTCATACACATACTGTGCAGACAAATGCATACGGTAATAAAAAAGCTTCAGCACAGTGGGGCAGTGGTGGTGCACACCTTTAATCCCAGCAGAGGCAACTCAATCCTGAGTTCGAGGCCAGCCTGGTCTACAGAGCAAGTTCCAGGACAGCCAGGGCTACAAAGGGGGGGGGACCCTAAAAAGCTTTAACATGTCTTCTCCAAAAATTATGAATCCTACAGTAATGGCTCATAATAAAAAGCCACCTGGAAGAACTTCCAAATAATTTTAAAAACTATTATAATTATGTTTAAACAACTCAAAGACACAAATATACTCCAAGAGAATAAAAAAAAAGAGATGAGTGAAATAAGGAAGGCAACTGAAGATGAAAATACTGTTGAGGAAAACCCACACTGAATTTATGCTGAAAATGAAAACAGTTACATAAAACATTTCAGCGCAAAGACTTGCCAACAAAATGGACCGTGTGGGAAACAGAGTTGGTGCTAGAAAACAAAGGAGAGCAACTGGATCACTCAATAAAAGTCAATGAGAAATGTTCAAGTAAGTTTTAAAAAGATATGGAAAGATCATGGGAAAGCTTTAGGTTATCAAGAAAACACTTAACCTTCAAATTACAAGAAAACAGTTCCAATAAGTCATAGAAGAAAAATTTCCCAACTCTAGAGGAAAAGATGCTCATTCAGGTACAAGAGGCATACAGAACACCAAATGGACAGGACCAGAAAAGAAACTCCCAGACATAATTAAATCAGTAAAAGCACAGAATAAGAAAGGTCCTGACCGTTGCAGGAGAGAAAGGCAAGCCTCTTCTGAAGGCAGGCTTTCTAACAGAAACTTGGAAAGCCAGCATGGCCTGGAAAAACAGATTCCAAGCTCTGAATGACTATGACTGTCAAACCACATTATTATACTCAGCAAAACTATCTGTTAAAATTGAAAGAAAAATTCAAACCTTCCATGATAAAATGGACTAAAGGGATTTGTGAACAGGAAGCCGGATCTACAGGGGATACTTAGGTCTGAAGAAGATAAATATACCCAAGAATTCACAAGGACCAGACAATGCCAGGACACTTACCAAGAGGTCTGAGAAAACACCACAAACCATCAAAATGACAGGAATTAATACACATCTCTCAATAATAACTCTTCACATTAATTGTCCTAATTCCCCCAATAAAAGATACAGACTAGATTAGAAAATGGGCCATCTATATATAGAGAGACAGACAGATTGCTGCCTCCAAGAAAAATACCTCAATACCAGCTCAGACTCAAAGGATAAAAAGGGTATTCCAGGCAAACAGAACTAAAAAAAGCAAGCATAATTATTTTATGAAAACTAATCAGAAGCCGGGCGTTGGTGGCGCTCGCCTTTAATCCCAGCACTTGGGAGGCAGAGCCAGGCAGATCTCTGTGAGTTCGAGGCCAGCCTGGGCTACCAAGTGAGCTCCAGGAAAGGCGCAAAGCTACACAGAGAAACCCTGTCTCGAAAAACCAAAAAAA
>CABHPQ010150411.1:16063-36526 GCA_902168405.1 Peromyscus aztecus | reverse complement strand
GTAACTCCTCTTCACTGCTATGGATCTGATTCTAAGGAGTGCTACTGACTGTCTTCTCCTTTATCTTCATTAAGATGTAGCACTTGTTCAGCTGGGGAGATGGTTCAGAAGGTGAAGCCCCTTCTGTAGCTGTGAGGCCTACTCATCTGAGTCCAGTCTCCAGAAGCTACCAGAGCCCACATGATAGAAGGAGAGAACTGACTCTTGAAATCTGTCCTCTGACCTGCACACACACACAGAGAGAGAGAGAGAGAGAGAGAGAGAGAGAGAGAGAGAGAGAGAGAGAGAATCTTTTCCAGACCACAGAATAATTGTCTTCCTCAGGGTGCTCTCAGGAGAGTGCATTGTGAACAGAAAACGCTGAGCCTCATCGTGCCCACCTCTTCCGTCGTACCTCATTTAAAGTAAGCTCCATGGCTACTTTTTCAGAGAATGCCAAACATGATGAGGCCCTGCTACCCAGTCCCAAGCCATCATAAAACTCCAATTCCTTTTTTATTATACTTATCACACTAATTATAAAATAACTAATATTGCGATGAGTCAGGTTTTCGGGTTCTGGGAATGTATTTAATTATTTAACCTACTTAACAACCCTTGTGAAATGGCTTGTGGACATGATAGAATAACTTGCCTAAATGCATGTTGCTCCTGAACAGTAGAGCTGGGATTTGAATGAAGCTTCAAAACATTATGCTCCCAGCCACTACCTCTCCACAGTCCCAAAGCAAAGCATCATTGTGTACATGCCCATTTGTAGACTGGTGATGGGTGAGCAGGTATAAAAGAATGCTTTAAAGTCATTTCTCTTCCACTATGCTGTATAATCTGCCTTGCCATAGAGACGTAAAAAGGCTTCGTCAGACGTTTACCTCCAGTAGCTATTGCGGTTTCTGAATCATTGGCATTGTAAAAGATCTAAATAGAGAGCGAACGAATGAATGAGAATCGGTTAACAAAAAATTGAGGACTAAGAGTCAGACGAATGTCATATCAAATGGTCCTGAAAGCTGTACAAATAACTTGGAATTCACCCTAAGTGCCAGCCACTGAAGGAGGGAAGGAAGGGACCATGTCACTGTTTGTGTCCCAGGTAAGCCCCACACCCAGGCTACTGGGGACAATACAATTGAATGTGGAGTTCACTTTGCATAAGACAAAGAAGGCAACCTAAACTTTGTTTTCAGGGTTGTTTTTTACGACCATTACAGTATAAGATAAGGCACTCCCAGAAGGAATTCCTCCTCCCAATGAGTTACAAAATTCAAGACTAATCCATGTTATTATAAAACCAAATGCTCAACACTGTCTAAACATCAAGCTGTTCATACCATTTTCCCTAACCAGACAGTAACTGTTCTGAGTCCATTTTTCTGTCATGGTCAGTATTAGAAATGAGTTTCAGAAATATTCTTACATAGAGCAACTTTAGCACCCTAGTGGTGTCGATTACCAGGACTGAATTTTTTCCTTTAAAGATTCATGGGTTTACATTTTAAATAGATCATTAATATAATAAAAAATAACCATTATATCAGATTATATGGCTTTAATAAAAGTCTTTAAGAAAGTCCAAAAGTAAGCAAAATATCACTGGTCCTAATACAGTGTTCTTTGGTCACTAGTTATTTCAGTAAGAGCAGAAAATTAAAATTATTCTCTATCTTATTTATTTATTAAGCAAGTTATCCTATGGTTATCTTTACAGAAATTAAGTCAACAGAATTCTAAATAATATTGGCCTTCCAGAATAATTTACCAAAGCGATTCAGTAATTTTAAATCCTCTATTTCTTCCAATTTTGCTACCTAAGTATTTATAGCCCAGATTTAACTAAACAATTCTACATTTTAAAATATGCAACTTCTCATGTGAAGTACATTCTAAAATTATCTAATGTAGCATTTTAGCTTTGGAGAATTCTTTCAACTCCACTTAAAACTCAATGGTTATGGTTCCTGCTTCTTTAGGGGATGGCCCTCTTTGTTTATTTGTTTATTTTTAGTGGGCTTTGAAATATCATTTGAAGGGAAAGCCCATCTGATGTCAGTTCTTTCTTTATTGAAGTTCCACAGAGTCAGCCGGAGATAAATGGAATTTTCTTCCTCAATCCAAGGCTTAATTATGGTAATTAGTCTGTGCAATTTGTAAAGTTTGGCAGCCAATTCAGGTCCTAATATGCATAAGCCTCTTTCTGTTACAAATTGAGTAGGTTTTAATCAGTTTTTAAAAGACAGTGTCTTACTATGCCTGTGTGCCTTGCTCTTAGATTTCAAGATTGAGCATTGTTTCCAACTCTGCTGCATCATTAGCAGGTTAGATATTTTTTTAATATTCATGAAGCTTTCATCTTTGCATTAATCCCCCAGCATCTGTGATTATGATGGGCACTTCAGGGATCTGTCTATTGTGTGCCTTTGGAGAATGAAAGGGCCCAGCAGTTCCTGGCAGTAAATTAACCCTCACAATGCCGCTTGGTGCCAAATGCCTTTGAAATGTTGCCTTATGCTCTCTTCTTTCTGTGGGGATTTCACACTGATGGTTGATTCCCTCAACAGAGCCATGTTTCACCTCATCCTGACAGCCATCTGTGACACTATGGTTCCTACACACACACCCTTTCACTGAACAGCATATCTTTCACTAGTTTTTTCCCTCTCCTTTTCCAAAATGAGCCTGTTAATCAATTGAGTCCAGGTTACTAATTCTCATTTCAGAATGTGGATATTTGTACACAGTGAGGAATTTGTAGGCATATATGCAATTAGATTTGTGATGATGCTTTACCAAAATAATTTCATAAATCATCAATAAGTTCTTCATTTACTTTCAGGTTTGAAGCAGGTTTCAACCATGTTTCAAAATTTTCTCACATGGACTGCTCTCTTCATCATTACTTTTTTATTATATTTTGTATTTTAAGTAATACATCGAATCTCCTGGAGAATAAATGAATACAACATATATAATTTTAATTGAGTTAACATCTTCTACCAGGCTCTTTTATCTTTAGATAAGTAACTGTGTCAATAGATAAACTGTCAAAATTTTAGATAACAACTAGTCCACATTTTAGTAATGACTTACTTTGGTACTTGAAATCCCTCTCATTCATGCAAAGAAAAGGGGTCTGCTAATTAAACATAGTACCTTATAATGCAGTAAGGAAATGTCTTTTTTGTCTCATAGCTTTGCAAAGAGAATCAATTTCTAAAAGCAAACCAGAACACCATTTCTGTAACAGGATCAAAGCTAATGTAAAATAAAATAATATTCTGTTAACATATAGCCTTAGATAATGAGCATCAAATTGTAAAGATTAAAATAAACGTACTGTCAGGCGGCAGTAGCACATGCCTTTAACCCAGCACTCGGGAGGCAAAGCCAGGCAGATATCTGTGAGTTCGAGATCAGCCTGGGCTACAGAGCAAGATCCAGGACAGGCACCAAAACTACACAGAGAAACCCTGTCTCGAAAAGCCAATATATATATATATATATATATATATATATATATGTGTGTGTGTGTGTGTGTGTGTGTGTGTGTGTGTGTATATATATATATATATATATATATATATATACTTCAGGTGAACTGTAGGCAAAAAGTCAGTAATCCTTCAAGAAATATCAAGAAAGGTGAGAATAGCAGACTCTCAAGTTAGTACAGGAATCTAAGTAAGTCATATTCAATTTTCAAAGAGTGAATAGCTACAATAACAAGCCACTCTTCCTGAAATCTCTTAGATTTATTTAAATGTAAAATAAGGTAGTCTTGTAATGGTGCCCTTTGCTGGGCATGTGGCAGTCGCTATTGGTGCTGGCTTGTTTTTATGTCAACACAGAACAATCTGGGAAGAAAAATGAGAAACTTCTTCCATAAGATTGGCCCATAGGCACATACGGAGGGCAGGTTCTTAATTGATGCTTAGTGTGGGAGGGGCCAACTCACTGTGGGCAGTGCCACCGCTGGACTGGTGGTCCTGGGTGCTACAAGAAATCAGGTTGAGTAAGCCATGAAAAGCAAGCCTAAAGGAAGCAGCACTCCTCCAAGGCTTCTGCTTCAGCTCCTGCCCTGGTTTCCTCCATGAAGTGCTGTGATTCGGAAGTAGCAGCAAATAAATCCTTTCCTCCCAAGTTATTTTGGGGCATGGTGTTTTTTTCACGCCAGTAGAAATCCTCAGACACTATATGTAGTAGCCTTCATCAGGTAGGACAGGAATGGAATTCGAGCTCTTGAATGACAGAAATGGAGGCTTGTAGGGGAAATGACTGGGTAGGAAGGTCTACCCATCCTATATATTCCCAACCACTTGACCTTGTAGAGAGAGAAGGTTATTAAAAGAGGTCTGGTCTGTGAGGAAAGTATTTTATAGGGGGGTCATGCATTTGCAGGCAAAGAGAAGTCACTGAAGGTGCCTGCAATATTCAAGAAGATGATACTGTTAGCAGTACCAGGTCAGCAAGGAGGTTTCAAGAGATATTATTGTGTATCTTCCTTTCCACAACAGACACACTCTTACATTTCTACTGCCATTGGCATGCAGTGAACTAGAATTTAAGCTTCCATTTCCTGTTTTGTGGCCCACATGGAGGGGCTAGGCCTGGCTAGGTGAGCCTTTTCAGTCTTTTGTAGAAATAGGAACTTATGAACTGAAAGCTAAAATGTTACAGAAAGTACAGCTAAAAACTCAAAGTACTATAAAACACTTCATTCAACTTTTCCAGAGTATTTCTTATATTCCATATGAGCAGATTATTTTCATTTTATTCTGTGTTGAGACAGAGACACTTAATATACATTAACTATCTGCATATGTAATAGGGGTTACTACAAGCTAAGGCTTTGCAGAACATAAGGTTTAAATATACTAATTACAAGATTTTCAGTTATATCCATGGAAAATAAGATATCATTTTTAGGTAAATGAGAAAACATGTATTGTAATGTTCTTGGATGGAAGAAGATTCCCACTAAGACAATACTCTTCAAATATACCTGAGCCGACAAATTATTCTAAATATATAATTGGAGGAAATTGCTAGTATAAATAGCTTTGCTAGCAAAACACTATACTGGCTATCTCTTGCTATTGAGAAAGTTGAGCAAAAGGAGAATTTTCCTATTCAAGTTTGTGACCTTAACTGGGGAACTGTTCCTAATGTTGCTTTACTTGCATGCATTTAGGAGTGAAATAATATGCGTTGGGGAGCATTAAGGCAAAAGGTTGGTGTGCTTCTCAAAAGCACGTCATTTGAACACACAATTGAATTTCCTTGACAACTTCACTGCCTGGAAGACTTTAAGCAGGTAGAGGTCCTTTGGGCTTAGCTGTGGCTCCATTCCATTTGTTCACTGGTGTTGAGATAAAAGCCAGAATGAACCCTACCCTGGGGTAGCCAGTGGTGGATTAACCCAGCCTTCAAGGGGCTCAGTTTGAAGGTGGAGGAGGGGAAGAGGATAACCAGAGCATAGCCAGACCTTCCTGTGTTTATTATTTTGTAAGTTAGAATGCCCATTTTCTCAAATGGGAGCCATGCAATTCACACAGTGTCTATTCAGCACTATTACATTTCATCTGTGGCTCAGATAATAATGAAAAAAAGAACCACTTGTCACCAACATTTATAATATTAATGATTGTCTTCATTAACTGCCAGCTGAAAACCATTATGTTATATGATCGATCAGATATAAAGAGTGTGTCTTTGAAGAATATTTCCAGTAATATGCCTACACCCGTGTTTTAGGTGGAAGTGAAAGAGAAGCATGTACATAAGGTCATCGTATAACCTGATGTATTTTGTCTTTGGAATAAAATATTAATATCATTAATTAATAAGAGCAAGGTTAAATGAAAGAATAAAAACTTTGCTTGATTCGCCCCTTCCTTGCCTATGAAGCAAATAGTTGTCATCCGACTTGTTTTTGTGAACGGATTATTAACATTTTACCTCAGTCTTTTTAAATGAGCAGTGAAAAGGCGTTCATAAAACTGAAAGATTTCTTCTAAAGAGTCACTGAGGAGACTACCTCAAATCTGCTCTTGGTCAAGGTTACTCACTGCTTGTCATCATTTGAGAGAAATGTGCATGTGCTGTTATTGGCTTGCTGTTATTCGCTTAGCCTATTGCAGTTCCCAATTAACGACAGGCTACAAAATGTCAGGACATTTTAAAGGTGAGGTTTGTCCTCGTCAATCGCTGTGCATTAAATATGATACTAGCATTCATCTGTAAGCATCTCATCCGTGCAAAGCATGTCTCCTACTCTGAGTGTCAGATACAAAAACATACATGTCCGCTCACATGCCTTCATTTTGGTCAGGCAGACATGAAGATAACATAAAATCTTGAGCCTAAGGAAATACATATACCAAAATATATAAATAAATAATACCTGAAATACCTTTTCAGGTAAATGGAGAAATGCCCAGTAGGTAAAGGACTGACTAGTAAAGCATAAAGGACTGACTTCGAATCAATAGAATCCACAAACAACTGAGCAATGTGGCAGCACGTATTTTATCCGAGCACTCTCATGGTGAGATAAGAAGCAGAAGCAAGAGAATCGTTGGAAGCTGACAGGCCAGCCTCTTGACCTTTGCAGTGGCAAACAGAGAGATTCTGTCTCCAATGAAACAATGAGGAACAACATCTGAGGTTGTCCTCTGGCCTCCACCCACATGCCCTGGCATGTGCACTCACACACATACACACAACCATGCATACACATAGTACACATAGATACGATACACACACACACACACACACACACACACACACACACACACACACACACGGTGTTAGGATCAGAGAAGAAAAGATAACAAATTCGTCTTTGGAGCTAAAAATACAAAGTCTTTCGAACTAGAAGAGTAAATGTGATAGCAAAAGAAATGTTTTTAATTATGAGACACATCAGACTTGGTAAGCATTTCAACACAGTCAGCAACACAGTTCAATGAGTAGATCTTAGCAGACATGGTAGCTGGAAAGATGGTTGAAGATGGAAAATAAAAACAACACACCCATGTTTGTAACTGGGAACAATGCATTGCTGTATTGCTATTTGAATATAACTCCTTATAAAGTTTCTGAAAGAGCGCCAAACTAACAAAACGGAAGACAGCATGTAACAATTCTGCCTTCAGATGGTTTTTAAGTCCACTCCTTGCTAAGTATGTTCCTCCCTTCAGGGAAGTTACAAAGGGACTCCTTTCCAGGAATGCTGTGCTTAAGGGGATCATTAAGTGCAGAAAATTGGGGAAGTTTTTTTTAGTGATTTGGTTAATGCAAAAAAGATGTTTGACTTTTAGCAATGGAAGGTGCTGTTTTTCTTGTTGTTTGTTTATTTGCTTGAATGTTTTAGTTATCAATAATAAATCTATAATAACTGAATTTGATCCAGGCTCTCAGAACCAAAGGCAGCACCAAAAATGGTTTAAAACAATGTTTGTATGTAGTAAACTCAGAATTTTTAATCCTCTGGGTTCCATTTATCAGAGTTGACACTGAAGAGCTTAATCAAATTTAAAGAACCCATGAAAATGGAGTAGGATCCCGTTAATTTGTTAATGACTCCTTTATGCCTACATTTCTATTCCTTTGGCTTTTCTTTATCATTAAGTTTTTATTTACATATTGATTTGTTATATTCTTTTATATATATATATACAACCAGTGATATGATTTTAATAGGCTCTCCTAAGAGAAGTTGTATGTTCTTATTATACTATTATAAGAACATACAACACATGATTCATAAAGAAAATGTGTAAAATTTTATTGTAAGTTTTAAATAGTTTGATGATTTCCAGAAAATGCACTGTTGATATTTTTCCATGGTTTCTATGGACTTCATATGTAGTTCTCACATGAATATTGGCTGTTGTTTGCATTCACACTTAAAAGTAAGAAAAAAGAGAAGTAGCACCCATGTGTCTTCAATGACAGAGCGTGTGTTTAGTGTGAGCACCTGTAATAAAATGCAAGATCAAAAATAAAATCTGTAATAATAAAATTCTGTGTCAGATTTTACAAATACATCAATAAAGTGAATGACTTATTTATTAAAGTCACTAATAGTTTTTGAAGAATGAAGGAATTCTTCATTTTGAAGGATGTGTGTATGTATGAGTGTGTGTGTGCATGTGTGTGTGTGTATGAGTGTGGGTGGTGGCTCACACTATTCTCAATGTAATGGCTACTGATATGATATAATTTAATTTGGGGTTGAATATTTATTATTAATATTTTCTTCATTACTATTGAAAATTTGAAGGATCAACAACAAAATCATCAATTTGTAGTTTTGTCCTCCAATTTCTACAGCATAAATACTTAACTCTTTGCTACTAATATGACATACTCAAATATATGAATTTGAGAAAAGATACTTGGAAACATGGTATATCTAACTTCATTTCTACCATAACATGACACTTGTCATCAGGCCAAGTGTTATGACTCAAGTTTTAATCCCAGCATTCGAGAGTCAAAGTTGGGTAGATCTCTGCCATGAGTTGTAGGCCAGTCTGATCTACATAGGCATTTCCAAGCTAGCAGGGCTACATGCTGAGTCCCTGTCTCAATAAACAGACAGAAAACCAAATCACATGTGATTAGTATTAAAGGCATAGATAATAATATAAACCTAGTAAAATTAGAAAATTAAGGATTAATCTTTATATTTCTATTGTTTAATTTGAAATAAAATTGGTTTCTTTGTTATGACCACTTCACAAACTCTGGGGAAAAAAATGTGTCATTTCTTTTGTGTAGACAGATGTTTCCATGTCCCGACCGCCCAGTCCCAAATAATGGATTCAGAGGCTGAATTATAAATTATAACTACTTGGCCAATAGCTCAGGCTTATTACTAACTAATGCTTACATTTTAAGTTAACCCATAATTCTGTTTATGCTTTGTCACGTAGTGGTGCCTTTATGACCATGGCATGTTTATCTCCTGCTCCCTCTGCATCTGGCTGGTGACTCCTGACTTCGACCTTCTCCTTCCCACCGACCTTAGTTTGGTTGTTCCACCTCTACTTCCTGCCCAGCTACCGGCCAATCAGTGTTTTATTAAACCAATTCAAGTGACAAATCTTTACAGTGTACAAGAGGATTGTTCCACAGCACTCTTGTTAACTAAAGAATGGAACACTAGCACTCTACTATATGGCATATGCCCTGAGAAGAATCTTCTCCGTATGAACTACTGGTGTATACGTTTATAAACTCTCTTAAGATGCATGAACACAAGCATGAGAAACAAATTATTGTTGCATTTACATGTGCAGCATGCAAATCACATGGTTGTCTATTGGCAAGAGTCGGGTTTTGAGGTATTGAAATCACCCATTGTCACTGTATGAGGGTCAATATGTTATTTAAGCTGTAATAGTGCTTTGTTTTGTTTTGTTTATGACCTTGGATGCCCTTGTGTTTGGTGTATAGATGTTAAGAAATGCAGTATCCTCTTGGTGGATTTTCCCTTTGATGAGTATGTAGTGTCCTTCCCTATATCTTCAGATTAGCTTTGGTTTGAAGTCTTGGTCAAATATTAAAATGGTTACAACAGTTTGCTTCTTGGGTCCATTTGCTTTTGGAACATCTTTTTCCATATTTTCCCCCTATGGTGATGGCTATCCTTGATGTTAAGGTGTGTTTCCTAGATGCAGCAGAAGGATGGATTCTGTTTTCACATTGATTTTGTTAGTCTCTGTCTTTTTAATGGGGAATTGACACCACTGACACTAAGAGATATCAATTAGCATTGTATGTTGATTCCTGTTATTTTGTTGTTATTGTTGTTGTCGTGGTGGTTGTGGTGGTGGTGGTGGTGGTGGTGTGTGTGTGTGTATGTGTTCATGTCTGTGTGTGTGTTTACCGTCTTTTGATATGCTGGTCAGGATTATTTATTTCTTGTGGGGTTTTCGCTGTAGTTAACCTCTTTAGGTTGCAGTTTTCCTTCTAGCTTTCTTTCCCTCTATAGAGCTAGATTTGTAGATAGATACTATATAAATTTGGTTTTATCATGGAATGTCTTCTTTTCCTCTCTCTATTGTGACTGAATTTTTTCTGGGTATAGTAGTCTGGACTAGCATCTGAAGTCTCTTAGAGTTTGAAAGACACCTGTCCAGGCCCTTCTTACTTTTAGATGCTCTGCTGAGAAGTTGTGTATTAGTCTAATAGGTCTGCCTTTCTAAGTTACTTGGTCCTTTTCCCTTGCAACTTTCATTATTTCTTTTTTGTTCTGTATGTTTAGTGTGTGCTGAGTAACTTCTTTTTGATTCAGTCTATTTGATGTTTATATGCTTCTTGTATCTTGATAGGCATGTCCTTCTCTAGATTAGGAAACTTTTCTTCTATGATTTTGTTGAAAGTATTTTCTGTGCCTTTGACCTGGGTTTCTTCTCCTTCTTCTATTCCTATTATTCATAGATTTGGATTTGATCTTTTCATAGTGTCCCAGATTTCCTGGCTGTTTTGTGCCAAGATTTTTTTAGATTTAGCATTTTCTTTGACCAAGGTATATCCATTTCTTCTATCATGTCTTCAATATCTGAGATTCTGTCTTCCATGTCTTACATTCTGTTGGTGAGGCTTACCTCTGAGTTTCCTGTTCAATTTCCTTAATTTTGCACTAACAGTCTTTCTTCAGTTTGGGTTTTCTTTATTGATTCTGCTTCCATTTTCAGGTCTTAAACCTTTTATTCATTTCTTCCCACTGCTTATTTGTGTTTTCATAGATTTCTTTAAGTGATTTATTCATTTTCTCTTTAGAAATCTCTATCATATCTGTAAAGGTCTACTTTAAGGTCATTGTTTTGTGCTTCAGCTACATTGCATTTCTCAGGGCGTACTAGAGCAGGGTTGTTGGGCTCTGGTGGAGACATGTTGTCCTGGCTGTTATTCATTGGTTTTTATGCTGGCATCTAAGCATCTCAGTTTGAAGTGGTTGCAACTCCAAGCGCTGATATCTGCTCTTGTCTTTCTTGGGTGGGTGTTTTTTTCATTGGTTTCTGTTGCCCTCTCTGGCCCTTAGGAGAGTATGGTGGCTGTGTGTTACCTAGAAGAGAATCTTTCTGGAATCCTGCTGGCCATGGCAACTGGAGATTCTGGGTAAAATATGTTTCTGTTTCTCTGGCCAGAGTACCCTTATTTTTTTTTAACATTTGTAAATGTTTATTTGCAGCAGAAAGAAACATTGATCTGACTTACTAAGGTCATCTTTGAAGCAATTTAGTGCATGGGTTACATTTAAGGTTCTGCATTTATGAATAATTGTATCTGAAACTCTCTAAAATCTGTGTTGCTAACATAGATTCAGTTATTTTCTACTCTTTAACTTTAATGTAATATATGTTTCATGCAGATATGACTTTGTTTCATACTTAATCTCTTTAAGAGATGTTAAAATACCCTCTGGCCACTGAAAGACCCTTGTTAAGACCAACTCTAGAGCAACTGTGGCCAAGCCATGGTGCCAAGCAATGTGACTTTGAGCACCTTCTACTGCTCTCTGCTGTGAGTTCAGACTCAGAACATTAAGTTGAATCCATTAGCTTCTGCCACAATTCCACTCCAACTTTTACCTAGGAATCTCTTCAGAGGTGCCTCTTCTCTATCACCCAAACACCAAACCAACCTCATCTATTTCAAAAAACTCATTCAAGCCTCATCATTCTGAACCCTCTACCAAAGCCTTTCACTCCAATGCTCAAGGACCCTCACATTAACCTTCCTGTTCTTCTTTTTTTCTTTTATTGAAAATAATATTTTTTCTCACATAAAATATCCTTATTATGGTTTCCTCTCCCTCTATTCTTTCCAGTTCTTCCTCATCTTACTTCCCATCTGGATCTACTTCCTTTCTGACTCTCATTAGAAAACAAACAGGCTTCTAAGGAACAATAGTAATATAATATAATAAGATAAAACAAAACTAGCACATTGGAATTGGACAAAACAAGCAGAAGGAAAATAGATCAATAGAAGGCAGAAGAAATAGAGACCCACTCTTTCACACACTCAGCAATTTCACAAAAAAAAAAAAAAAATGAACTGGAAGCCGTAATATATATACACAAAAGACCTATACCATCATATTTTAAACATTGACTTTCTTTTATTATTTGTTCCAGGCATGTTAAATATATATTAATTCCTGGGGAAAAATGAGCTATTAAGTTCACTGTTAATAATCTCTGGTTTTTTTATTTTTTGATTTTGTTTTTGTTTTTGGTTTTTTTTGGGGGGGGTTGTTTGTTTTGTTTTTTGGTTTGGTTTGGTTTGGTTTTTCAAGACAAAGTTTCTCTGTGTAGCTTTGTGCCTTTCCTAGAACTCACTCTGTAGCCCAGGCTGGCCTTGAACTCAAACAGATCTGCCTACCTCTGCCTCCCAAGTTCTGGGATTAAAGGCATGTGCCACCACTGCCTGGCATAACCTCTGTTATTTAACAAACTAGCATTTTCTACCTCCAATATAGACTGGGAAACATCTACCAATATGCATGTCACTTGTTAGTTTAGACATTGAAAGGAAATTGAATCTTGTTTGTTCCATGAAGAGGATAAGAATAGGACTTTTAAGTTTATGCACAAGGTTTTATGAGCATTTCAGACTTTCTCCTAGTTGGAATGCAAAATATTTAAAATCACAAGTCTTAGATGCAGGTAATCGGCTGTACCGCTAGACTATAAAGACTGATGTGGAGGTATTTGCTTTACTTGGATCAATTCAAGAAGAGAAGAGTGACCTTGTATTGCAAAACTGAACTGGAAACACACTTAAATTTTCTGATAAATAGCAACCTAAGTAGTGTCCTGTGACCTCTGATAGCATTCCCATGTTAACAGAAATGTGTGTGAACGGATGGAGGCCTTAGAATGATTTCCTCAGTAACTAGTGGGTCAATGAGGCTCTGAGATGAAAGCCTGAAGCTTCCATTTGCCCCTTTTGCTCTTGATTGGCACAATGACCCTGAACTTCAATGTGCTGAGAATGTTTTACAAAAGAGCTGAGAGACAGCTGAGACTCCGCCCAGCCACACTGTTTCCTGTTGAGAGGACGGTACATACCCTAGTGTCTGCTCTTCTCACTTCTCTTCTCCCTTACTTTTTCTCTAAATAAGCACTTACATTTTAGAGTTTTTAACCTTCTATTTACTTTTTTATTTAACGTCTTCATTTTTTTAAAGACCTTCATGTGTGAGAGCTGTGTTCACATCATTTCCAGGTCTCCTTCTACTCCTCCTGTGCCCCTCACTCTCTCTAACACTCGTGACTTCTTTTTCCATGGTTAGTATTATTACACATACACACACGTATCTATATATACTACTGATCTTATTTAGAACTGCTCGTACAGGTATGTGTTGAGGAACACCCATCAGGGATTGGATAACCTGTCAAAGAGTTCTTACCCAGAAAGTTCTGATTCTGAATCTTGAGATTTGATAATGTAACCTGAAGTAACTACCAAAGCTAGGAAAGCCAAAAGGGACCATGGGGTTGGAGATAGGCAGCAGCTCTGCAGAGGAGGATTGGTCATAGGATGCAGGTGATATGAAAGGGAAGGAGAAAAAAAACGAGATGAGAGAACTCACTGGGAAGTGAGGGAAGGGCGATACAGAGGGAGGAAAGAGATATAAAGAAGTACTGAGGATGTTTGAAAGGGCATAAGAAAACAGAAAACTTAATTCTATTATGAGCTTACTTGAAAATGCATATAATGTGTGTGTTTATGCGTGCGTGTGTGCGTGCGTGTGTGTATGTGAAAGACATCATGCCACACAGGATGACTATACTCGCCCAAGAGCCATAGATTATATAACAAAACATCTTGTGCCAAGCATGGGAAACCTCCCTTGCAGTTGCTGGGCAAAAGACCAAAGAGACTCCCCAAATACTACAGGTCATTGCCATTGTCCTTGTTGCAATGTCTCTTCACTTACTTAATAAGTTACAACTCAGAAAAACGTGCATGTTTAAATGCCTTTTTAAATTTCCTTTTTAAGATGTAAGTTTTGTAGGCCTTACCCGCCACTTTTTATAATCCATGACCCCAATCCAGGAGATTCTCTGCTCATTATACTTTCCCTGGTAAGAATTAAATGAGAGGAGAGCAAGAAGGTGGAAATGATTTACATATAGTACTAGTGTATGAAACTCAAAAACTCAAATTAAAAGGTAAAAGAACTGTAGAGCTAGTAGAATTTTGAATGGAGCTAACAACCAGATTTTAATTTCTACCTTTCTTCCTAATAGTCCCTTTGGTTCAACAATAGAAACAAAACTACGTCACTTTTGTTATGTGGTTTTATATCACAGTTAAGTACTTACCAAATTTACCAACTATTAGTGATGTGATTTTAATGCTTCTTTGGGGGAATTTTATCTAGTGTTTCTGCCATTTAAAACTTTAGTCATGGAAGAGGGCTATCTTTCACGTTAATTAAAATTTAAAAACCTCCGTAATTACTTGGGTGTCTGTAAAACATTTGAAATATTCTAGGTCTACAATATTAACAACACTGTGCATGAGTGTGCCTTTCTACAGTCAAAACAAGAAAATCTTAATAGTATAAAAATAGAATTGTAGGGTAATCTCAATAAGTAGCTATTGATTGTCTACAGTATGCCTGTGAGGCAAATAAGTAACATAAATATAAAAAGAGCTGTTCTTATGCAGTGTTGTCTATGTGTGTGTTTATAGAACTAAAACATAGTAAAATGAGTATTCATCAGTATTATATGTCACTATCTTGAATTCAGATTCTCTGCACATAGTAATTATTAAATACTACAAATCATAAGTAGTGTACGTTCAAAATACCATTAGCTTTTTGTTCACTAAAGTATAGCTATTCTCATCTTCTTTCACTTTCCTAATAGTACCACTCTCCCATCGTTCCATCTTTGATACCTCCCCAAAACACCTGTCTCCTTATTCCGCACATTCTGTGCTCCTTTCTATACTAGGCCTTTGCTTAGCTGATCATCTTCATTCTTAAGGCCTCAGATTTAAATGTCACCACTCCAGAGAGGTTTTCTTTTCTTTCTTAAAAAACTTCCTTTTTATTTGTTCTTATGTCTATCACATCATGTGTTATATATGTATGAGAGATGCAATGCAGATTCCTTATCCTCAGCTTCTATCACAGTGCCTAACACAGGAACTAAATCAATGAATGGCTGAGTAATCATCTGCGGATAGGTTGACAGTAGCTGGAAAATATGAAGTATATGAACTTGGCCCCTACATTTAAGAGTAAAAAAGACTTAAATAGGGGAAGGGTAACATATGCAATGGAGAGTGGGGAGTTACTTAAGAGTCTTTGAAGATAGTAAACAGAACTCATAGGGCAAAGGTCTTAGGTTTAGTTCAGAAAAGGTAAAATGAACAACCATTACACCATGTCAGGGTAGAATCAGTTTTCAGACAGCAAAGAAGTTGCTGACAAATTTAGTTTGAGATCCATGATAGTGTATGTCTTAATAATTAATTTTAATGGGCACACACTGCATTGTTTCACCATGGAAATTTTCAATGTATTTTTGGAGGTTTTCTCCACATCTCTCTCTACTTCTTTTTGTATCCTCCCACCCCAGTGGCCAGCTTTTTGGTTTATGCCACTTGTTTACTGTCCTTATTTATTTAAATACACAAACATTTCTGAGAATAGAAATCAGTCTCCCCAAAGGAACCACTCTGTGTTATTTCCCCTGGTTGGATATACTCTCTCTGTTGTTGACCAACCACACACTGACTAGTGTGGTTCTGTGCTGTGGGATGTTCTGTGTGGCAAATGTGTTGCTAATAAAACACTGATTGGCAGTGGCTAGGCAGGAAGTATAGGCAGGGCTAACAGAGAGAATTAAAAGAACAGGAAGGCAGAGGGAGTCACTGACTGCCAGCCACCGCCAGGACAAGCAGCATGTGAAGATGCCAGTAAGCCACGAGCCATGTGGCAAGGTATAGATTTATGGAAATGGATTAATTTAAGCTATAAGGACAGTTAGCAAGAAGCCTGCCACGGCCATACAGGTTGTAAGCAACATAAGTCTCTGTGTTTACTTGGTTGGGTCTGAGCGGCTGTGGGACTGGCAGGTGAAAGAGATTTATCCTGACTGTGGGCCAGGCAGGAAAACTCTAGCTACAGTTCTGCCTGCAAATCAAAGTGGAATGTTGATGAGTCCAGAAGCTCAAATCCTTTACTGTATAAGTTCCTTGGACCAGTACTAAAACACACATTCTCCAAAATACCAAGAGCTTATTGGCCAACATCTTGTCCTAGGTCAATAGTTATCATAGTACTGATTGTAACAATAGAGAAAACATAGTAGTAGAATCCACCTGAAAAAAAAACCTATTCCAAATTATTCTGAATTATTTCCATGCATTAGTTCACAGAATCCTTATAACCATTTCCAGAGAGTAGATGCTATTACAATCTTAATTTTACAATGTGAAGGTTAACATATAATGTATTACAGAAATTTGCTTGAATCACATGTCTAATACACCTAAGCCAAAATTCAAAGAGGCTTTCTGAAATTTGAGTCAATGTTATGAACATGTCCTAATTTTAAGATGGAAATACTTAATTGCATTGAGTATGTCATTTTATAATTAATGTGGAGAAGTTTACTCAAATGGTAATAGTCATCATGGGTGTTACAAAGATAGACGTCATTAGAATTAAGACAAGAGAAGCAGTGCTTTAGATTTTAAGACCAAGCTACAGCCTGTGGATGGATGCAATATAATTCTAGTCATCTAAATCTATTGTATACTCTGGTGTGATCTCATGGTTTTGAAATAATGTCAAGAAACCAGACTGATCATTATTATTAAAGAAATACCTAAATGTTAAATTAAAAATTACTGATACCAGTTTAGATGCTTTGTGAGCATTAGACAATATTTTTTATATTGATACACATGTCTTAGTACAGTTTTGATAATGGATAATCAATAAGATCAGCAATACCTTAAAGAGCAGAAAATGAAACGACTAGTCACTGTTGCTTCCTTTAGATGCATGATTAGAACATGATTAGAAATTGAGTGAGTCTTTACTCCACTGGAGACTCAAAGTTCTGTAGGGTCACCTCAGGCAGTATGAATGCCACCTGCATGGAGTTAGAAATCTAAGAAGTCTCTCAACTATCAACTACCATTGACACTGGTACTGCAAATACATTAGTGAACATAAAATAATAAAGTAAAAGCTTACTTTCCACTAGACAGCTTACATTCAAGTGGGGAAATTTCAAGGAAGTTTTGTATTTCTTTATTGAAATGTATATCACTTGCTGAGTCTAAAATTACAGAAAAGACCTTTTCTTGAGTGATAAGAATAATCTGATGGAAATGAAAATTCCAACTGAAAGCAATTAGTGAATAACAATCATTAAGCATCTAACGACGTAGTGCCATAAACAACCAAATGAACAAAGCTCATGCAAGAGCAAAGTGTAGAGATTCCTACCTTCCACTTATTTATCCATCATCGGTCTAAGAAAGAGGTTGTCAACATGAATGAGTTTAAACAACTTGTGCTCTTATGGTCACCACCTTTTAAATGCACCATGAGGCATTAATAGTGCTATCAGTCAGAGGTCTTCAAAAGAAGCAGAAGCAGTAGAAGACAGTACAAAATTTGTTGCAATTGCACAATTGTAGGAGCTGCTTAGCTCTGTCTGAAGTCTGTGCATCATCAGGAGGAGTCAACTGAAACTCCTCAGCCTAAACTAGAGCAACTGTGTACAAGTAAAAAGTCTTCCAGACAGATTTCATTCTGTTTACAAGATCTGGGAGCTAACTGAATCAGATTCTTTCAAATTATCTAGGTCAATCTCTCTTAACTGAAGGCAATTGATTGTGAACTTTAACCATAGCTCAAAATGTTTTCACAGTTCTGAGGTTAGTGTTTACTTGTATGTCCAGAGATTATAGCTTTTCCAAATTGATCAATAAAAAGAATTATCATATCAGATTGATACATGTATCTGATCTGGTTTCATGATTTTTTATTATATGCTCCTGAATTATGCAAACAATTTATTTTTAGGGTGAAACTTGAAATTTTATGCTACTGTTTGGAACTCAGGGAAATCTACAGATAACCTATATCTGTCCCTCATTGGGATATAATATAGGATGAGATTCTATCACGTAATTGTCTCAATTTTAATTAATTTGTATTTTTTTACATTCTTGGAAATAGGGGGTAAAATCATGGCTGTCCTTGTAGGGCTTTGGAAGAACTATACCTTTCATACACACATCAAAGATGAATCATTGGATGCATTACAACGGAACACTACTAGAACATATAATGTTTGGAAGAGTACCGTAAGGAAGACAAATATAAATGACAGCAGCTGTTCAAGCTATTTTAATAGTACAACCAGAGTATGGTGGCTGTCAACACTATAAACAGTTACAGTGGGAAGAGAAGGATTGTATTCTAGTTAAATTATAGGGAGCATGAAAATTGATTTTGTATCACCCCATCACAAAGTGAGACACCTGATGTTGGAGGACATGAACCTCTGTCCTCTATGTCTTACAAATATGTATGCCTCTGGAAAGTCTCCTGTTAAAGAAAACCCACTGTGTATTTTTACCTCAAATTAGTCTTGAGATGATTTCTGCCTGACAAAAACTGCAGGAGTTTGATGCCATGTAGAGACACTTTAGTTGAAATTCTTAAAGGGTTAGATCCATGTTCATATTAACAGTTGTTTCTTTAATAATCTATACTATCTATTGCTGTAGAGTCATATGTTCTTTGTTTTATTTATCCCACCATGGACAACCTCAAATACAATTTTTAGAATAATCCAATGGAATCATTGGAAGGATTCATCACAGTCCCCCTCTTAAAGCAACCTACACAGGGTCTTGTCAGTATTCCTTCAGCTGTATAACTGTGTTTCCAGGAGGAAATTCTGCAAAACAATCAACAATGTTTATAGCAGGCCAATGCCACAAGTAAGCAGTGAATCTCTAAAAACTATGCCTTCGCTGCTCCGTAAGATTTAAAATATATGAGTGTGATGCACCTTTCCATGAAATTCACTTTTCTATTTAGGATCTTAGTCTTTATTTTAAAGTGAATATCACTGAATTTGCGGTCCAGAGATGGCTACTATTTTACAGAGCCATGAAATAGTAAATACTGGCAAAGACTTGCAGAAACTGGACACTTTGTGTTGGTTATGATGAAAAATTAAAAAGCAGATATGAAAACAAGAAGGTTATTATTCAGAAAACTAAATATAGAATTATCATATGATATAGATGTTCAGCTTTTAGGTGTATGCTCTGAAGAATCTAGAGCTGTATCCTAAAGAAATCATTTTCTTTTATAGTTTATGAATTCCATGTATGTATCTAATCAGTTTTGATCAAATCCATCCCCTATTCCCACCACTTGGGAATTTACAAAAGCCTGTGTTGCCTTTGAGGGGCCACATCCCTGAGGAAAACTTATTATATTCTTTTAAAGAGCCTGAAACAACCCAATTAAACACAATGTTTTATGCTTTCATTCAGGGAACTGAAATCATCCTCAGTTTCCTGTGAGTCCTGATTCACATGGTCTGCAGCACAATCCCCAACAAGCATTCCCTTTGTTTTATTTTTTAGAGGTTCATGCAGGCTTTGAAGAAAATGTCTAATAACATCCATGTAAACAAATTATGAATAGTCACTGTCTCATTGACATTAGCACTATTCTGGAATCAACCCATTGTGAGTCAGTATTTTGTTAAAGGAATCTATAGAATACTAACCTTTTATTTCTGTGAACTTCTGGATTTGGGGTTGATAGATAATAGGTTAATTTGTCTTGCATAATAGTTCTCCTCCTATAAGAAATGAAAGCTTTTGTGGACAAAGAGCTCAAATTGGAGATCTCCACCAGGTCCCTCCCATTGGAGCTCAAGAAACCCTGTGATAGAAGGGGAAGAATTGTAGGAGCCAAAAGGCTCCTAAGCAGGGCCCTGAGCCTGCATTGGCTGCCCTAGGTCCTCTGCAAATGTGCTGTTTGTGTAGCTTGATGCTTTTGTGGGACTCCTAACAATGTGGATGGGGATGTCTCTGACTCTTTTGCCTGTTCTTCGGACCCTTTTTCTCCTACAGGATTGCCTCCTCCAGTCTTGATATAAGAGTTTGTGCCTAGTCTTATTGCATCTTGTTATGTCCTGTTAGGTTGATATCCCTGGGAAGCCTGCTCTTTTCTAAAGGGAAATGGAGAAGCAGTGGATCTGAGGGAGAGGGGAGGTTGGGGAGTACTGGGAAGAGTGGAGAGAGATGAAACTGTGGTCAGTATGAGGGAAGAATTAGGAAAGAAGGAAAGAAAGAAAGAAGGAAAGAAAGAGAAAGAAAGAAAGAAAGAAAGAAAGAAAGAAAGAAAGAAAGAAAGAAAGAAAGAAAGAAAGA
>CABHPQ010150410.1:0-50288 GCA_902168405.1 Peromyscus aztecus | reverse complement strand
GCGGGGCTAACCGAGGCGTGGCCAGCGAGGGGCGGGGCGGACGCTCGTAGCCGCCCCCTCCCATGCTCTCTCTAGGGCGCCGGGTCCCTAAATCCTCCAGGGTAGGAGGGCGGCTCCGGGGCCGCGAGGGGCGCGCCCTGGTTCTGCGGCGCTTCTGTCCCTTTTACTTTTTCTGTGGACGTTCGCAAAAGCGCGCGCGAAAAACCCACAGACCAGCGACGCTCCGACGCCCTGAACTGAACGGTGGAGATCAGGGCAAGGGAGTCCCGCCCCAAGGCCTGCGCGAGGTCCCTCCCACTCCTGCCGCCACCCCTTAGCCAGGCAGCCCTAAGGGGAAGTTCCCGAGGGGGTCCCCCCAGTCTCCTCAACTGTCTCTTCAACCTACTCTCCCCGCTAGATTTGTTTTTACGTGACGTCACATTCCCTGGTCACTGAGCCCTTGAGATAGGTTCCGTTTTCGGCTCAACCAGGGCTTGGTGCGGCACGCAACCAAGGAGCCCAGGGTCACGAGGACAGCCCGAGGGGCAGGGATTCCATCCCTGGGTGCTGGCCAAGGACTGAAGTCGAGAGACTGCGGCAAAGCCCCCGCCCTAGCCCAGAGCACAACCACCCTGCAGTTTCGCATCTGAAGACCGAGGACAAGGGGTCCAGAGATGCCCCGGCAGCCACGCCTCAAATGCACCGGCCAAGGGTCTAGATGGGCGCGTTTCATTGGCTTCCTTCGCACTTGCAAAACAAAGTAGCCTGCCGCTGTCGGAGGCTGTTTCACTAGGTATTTAACACCACTGCTTTCCCGATGGCTAATTTCATCTCTAGATATTAGATTGAAAGAGCCTGTGTCCTAACTCCCGGCCAAGGGAGCACGAAGCTGCAGAGCGACATCTCTATTAGGTTTTGAAATGCGTCTTTCTTTTGATTATCCTGCTTGGATGAAGAATGTCTTCTGCGGCAAATTCCGCATCTTCCTACAGCCCTGACAACAGCGGTAGCCTCTTCGCCAACCCAGAAGTTAAATGACCATAGCAGTGTAGAATTAGAACAGCAGCAAAGGACTCTACCCTCTAATGGAGTGCCCTCAATCTCCGGAGGGTAAAACTAAGAGGATTCACATCTTGTGGGGGGAATGACTGAGCAGTTCCTATCCAGATAGGCGGCTGCACATGCTAGACCCTGTACGCTTCCCTGGATCTGGAAAGTGTGTCTTAAGCAAGAGGGAAAAGGGAGCCGCAAATGTCTACACCCCACATCACACCCCAATGTATTTCTCTAAAATCTAGACCCTCACAAAGTATTCTAAGTCTATTTTTGTTTCTCATATTGACCTTTCTTTGAAGAATTCACATTAGCATGCCTAGATAGGCCTCTGGGCCAAAACTTACTAGATGGTAGAGTAAGAGAAATCAGGCGGTTTCATTAGCACAAACTAAGGATAAATTTTATAGACAATATCTCGGTGAAAATAAATTTTAAGAGCCTTCCATTATACAAAGCAAACTTCACTGAGGTATTTCACACCTGGCCAGCAAAGTCCAAAACTTCTGTTATACACTTGACAAAATGTGGGGTTTTAGGCACTTTCAAAAATATTTGAAAGAAAATTTATCAATTCCTCTTTTTAAAATTGCAATACAAAAAAATGCAATAGAAAAAGCCTTGCCAGTGATTCATAGCTAAAAATGGCCCTACTTTAATACTTGTAATATATATACAGAACAATACAAAAATCTTAATTGGACTTATAGTGACCAAATATTTTCCATAATGTACATTTATGCCACAAAATACTTTGTAGGAGATCCATGTGATGAGAAAGAATGTCTGACTCGGGGAACATGCAGAAGAGGGGACCAAGGAATATGAGAGCTGGAAGATGGGGAGGAGTACTGTAAAATGCTGCCTGGGGACAAGACCTGGCTACTAGCCTGTGAACTCACTGTAGCTATGGTTACCTGTGCAAGATGAGTCACCAAGATCAGTCAGCATTTCAACAGGCAGAACTAATTGGGTTATTAAAAACTGAGGACACAATAGAGGCAAGGGGACATGTTGGGGGTCCCTGGGGGAGGGGGAAGTTGGAGGAACATATGTCAAGATTCATTGTTTATGTATATGAAATTATCAAAGAATAAATAAAAATATTTTATTTAAGTATTAAAGATGTCTAAAATACAGTGAGGTTTTTTTTTAATTGTTAAATCTGCCGAGCATTTATAGCACAGGCTTTTTATTCCCAGCACTGTGTTGCTGCGTGTGTGTGTGTGTGTGTGTGTGTGTGTGTGTGTGTGTGTGTGCAAGTGTTTATTTAGGTAAATAATAAAAATGATTATTTCTCTGGAATAGAGTACAATAGATGAGCAGAGATAATAGGATGCACTCAGGTATATAAGGCTTACTTTCCGCTCACATTGTATTGCTTGCACTTTTAAAATATGTGTGCGTGTTAATTCTAAAACATTTTATGGCAAATGCTATTGATCTAGAAACTATTGAAAACAGAGAGGGGGTGGTGTTAACAGCAAGTATGAAGTCGGCTGCTTTAAACCACCAGCTCCCCATTTCCATCAGCACCAGCATCAGCACCAGCATCCTCTTCATCTGCTAAGCTCCATCAGCTTCCCATTCTTGGCACCCATTCAATCCCAGTCTCCCACTTATCAAAGGCACCAAGATCCTTCCTGGGTCCTCAGTTAAAATTCTCGGGTGGGGTTTTGTTATTCACATTGGTGTGTGTGCTTTGAGACAGGCCTGTTGCCAAGGTTGGCCTCAAATCCATGTTTCTGCCTCAGCTCCCTGAATGCTGGGATTACGGGCATGTGCTACCGTGCCTGACTTTTGTGGATTTGTTATTGTTTGGGTTTTTTAAACCCATTTTACTTCTTCTTTACCCAGATCATAGTGTTTCTTTTCAGATGCTGTTCTTTCGTCTCAGGATGTCCCTCTGCCTTCCTCTCTTGCATGGGCAGTCTGATGGGTAGTTAAGGAAGACTTGCCTGAAATGGAGCACTGTCTGGTGGCTCCGTTTGCAGAGGGAGCAGAATGAGCTATGTGCTGCAACACAGCATCTTGTTGTGTGTGTGGGGGGGGGGGGCGCGATTGGGAGGAAGTGTTGTGCGTAAGTGTGTGTTTCAGAGTAAGTGTTGGAAGACAGGAGTTACAGGAGGGTGGTAAACTTGCTATGACACAAAATGAATCTGTGAAAGTACTGAGGGCAGGGAATACTAGCATGTATATATATATATATATGGAACTTTTTGAAGGTTTTAAATCAAAAGTGTCAAGGCAGAACTGGAGAGAGGGCTCAGTGATTAAGAACAACCGGTTGCTCTTCTAGGGGATCAGGGTTCCATTCCCAGCACCCACATGGTAGCTCACAACCGTTTCTAACTCGAGTTCCAGGGGAGCTGGTGACCTCTTCTCACCTCTGCGAGCACCAGGCACGCACATGGTGCACAGACATACATGCAGACAAAAAAAAAAATGGTGTGAATTTTTTAAAATCATTATCCCATTTTGTATTTTATAAGCTATCCTTTGCTCCTCCCCAGTTCAGCGTATCCTACCACCCCACCCCCAACAGTTTCTGTAAAAATGTGAGCCCAAATTCAGGACCTGGAAACTTAGTCCATTCCTATCATCTCCCGTGGGCCTATAGACTTTCAGCTCTCTGGCGCTCTCTTGCTCTCTCTCTCTCTCTCTGCGTGTGCGTGTGCATGTGTGTGTGTGTGTGTGTGTGTGTGTGTGTGTGTGTGTGTGTGTATTCAGCTGTCTTGGCTTTCTCTGTCACTGTCTCTGTGTCTCTGTCTCTGTCTCTGTCTCTCTCTCTCTGTCTCTCTGTCTCTCTGTCTCTCTGTCTCTCTGTCTCTCTCTCTCTCTCTCTCTCTGTCTCTCGTGTGTGTTGGGGGTGCTAGGAAAGTACTCTATCAGAGCTGAATCTTCAGCCTACCTACCTGTTTCTCCTGCCACAGAGATGTGAGCTCTGCCATGTGAACCTAGTCCATGAAGCCCAAAAGGTTAACAACCCCTTAGCACTACTCACGCAGCTCACCTGGTGTCTTTGTTAGGGTTCCTATTGCTGTGAAGAGACACCATGACCGTGTCAACTCTTAAAAAGGAAAACATTTCATTGGGGCAGGCTTACAGTTCAGAGATTTAGTCCATTATTGTCATGGCAGGAAGCATGGAGCCAGACATGGTGCTGGAGAGGTAGCTGAGAGTTCTGTATCCACAGGCAGCAGGAAGTGACAGTGACAGACTTGACAGGCTTGAGCTTCTGAGACCTCAAAGCCCATCCCCTAGTGACACCTTCCAACAAGGCCACTCTTCCTAATAGTGCCACTCCCTATGGGCATATGGAAGCTATTTTTATTCAAACCACCAGACCTGGTCTCATCCCATATTGACTCCTGGTCACCAGGAAGAGATGAAATTCCTGGCTGGGTTGAATCCTAGTGACCACGGTGAATTTTTTTTTTTTTTTTTGATGCCCTGAAACACTAGGCTTTACCTCTGGTCTGCAGATGTTGTAACATTCTGCAACATCCTAACAAAAAGTAGAAGCAACGTGATGTGAGTACAGACTACTAAACCACTCAATTCAGGAGAATCCCCACCATCTTTTAGCATCCCTAGAAGAAAATACAGACAGCTCCTAGACTTAAGGGAAACAAAGCTAAAAATGGCAGAAACCATGGGGTTTCTGCAAATCCATACTGCCAGGTATCAGAAGTCCCAGGAGAAAGGCAGTAAATTGCCCTGTCTACCAGTTATACCCAAGCCTTGGCACAGGGCAGGTTGCCCAGTCATAAACCGATGCTATGGGAACAAAGGCAGGAGAGAGGTATCCAGAGATCACCTTACCAGGTCCCACTCATCTTTCAAGTCTGCCATTTCAGACCATTAACTGTGAGAAAGAGAAAGGACAGAACCTGAAAAGTAGAAACAGTACGATGTGAAGGGTAACCAAGGGTAGAGAAGAAACCCGAACAGTAACAGCCCCACGAAAGCCAGGCATGGTGGCACATGCCTGTAATCCTAGCATTCAAGAAGCCAAGGCAGAAAAAAGGCAATGGGTTTGGGGCCAGCCAGCCCTGATGCATGTTTGTCTCAAAGCAAACAAACAAATGTGAATAACAAACCCCACAGAGGATTCATTAGTCTAAAATCATTGACCATATCCCCTAACTCTGACCCCGTTTGCACTTGAGTTTATGATGCTCCATTTAACTAAATTATGTACTCTCATTTCCACAGTGATGTTTGATGTTTGGATGCCCTACTCCAAAATGACTTAAGCTTTTATGTGCTTAAGATAAAATCTTGTAGGCACTTAACACAGTAGCACCCAGCCAACAATTCCACATTGGGAAGACGATCAAGGTGCAGTGCTTCTGTAGTGGGTATTTCTGGTGAATGTCAGGAGTACACAGTCTACATGGTCAGTGGGCAAAGGGCTCTTGGGCAAGTTGAGGTGGATAATATTGGTAATGCTTACAGGTTGTCTACTTTTCCTTTGACCACATCTTACTATTCTCCTTAGGATTGCTAGCATTAACACACCCAGTTAAAAGTGAACATTAGATCTATAATAACGTTTTAGTATATGTCTCAAATATTGTACATACTTGTACTAAATTGTTTTTATATGAATTTCAAATTTAATTCTATATCCCACATTTGTAGATGGGTGTGTCCATGTATATAAATGCATGTGTGTGTGTGTGTGTATATGTGTGTACGCGCATGTGTGGCATGTAGAGGCCAGAGGACGATCTTGGGTGGTGTTCCTTAGGTGTCATCTACCTTTTTAAGTATTTTTAAATTTTTTGTTTTACGGAGGCCACATATGCACGCATGTGCATGCACGCGCACACACACACACACACACACACACACACACAGAGGCATGCACACGCACACAATGGTACACATGTGGGGGGCAGAGGACAACTTGAGAAGTCAGTTCTCTCTTTACTAATATGTGGGGCCTGGAGATCTTAAATTTTTAAACTTAAGACAGGTTCTTTCACTGGCCTAGAACTCTCCTTCCGGTCTAGGCAAGGCTGGATGGCCAGTGAACGCGAGACATCTGCCTCTCTCCACCTCCTCCTCACTGAGATTACAAGCGCATGCCGCCATGACCATCATTCTTTTTAGTGGGAGTTCTGGAGAACCCAATACAGATCTTTTCCTGCAAGCACTTTATGGACTGAGCTATCTCTGCAGTCCTATGTCATGTATTTTTTAAACATTACTTTTATTTATTTATGTGGAGGGCATGCATGCCTCTATGCACATGTAGAAGTCATCACAAATTGTAGGAGTAAGTTCTCTCCTTGTACCATGAGGGTCGGGTTTGGAAGCAAGTGCCTTTACCCACGGAGCCATTTCATGTATTTTATCTGAACATCCAATTTTCTGCTTTTGTTTAGATGGCAATATTCCTAGAGTAAAATAACCATGCTCCCAGCCTTCTCTCCCGCTAAGAGTAGACACAGGACCAGTTCTCCCACAGGGGATGTGAGCTGAGGCTTTGAGTGAAATCGTGGGGAAAGCTTACAAAGCCCTAACATTTGGCTTGTGTGCTTTTTACCCAATCCCACCTCCCACCCCCGCTGAAATGTAGACATATATTAGCTGTTCACCTTTCACACAGTTTTTTTTTTTTTTTTTATGTGTCAGATTACATTTTGGGTGTAAAAGACTGATTTCTAGAGTGAAATCTCAATCCATCAGGTATTGCTAATACTGGAAAGGAATCCATTCCTGGGTGCTAACAGCTTTCTTTGCCATCTAGTAGTTTCCCTCATGGAAGCCAAGAGAGAAGACAAGATCCTGGACAACTGGGGAGGGAGGATCAAGCTGCTGGGCTGTGCTCTAGAAGCCCTGGCATCCTGTTTGCCTCAGCAAAGCCCTGACTGAACATCCCGTCCATACTCCTGCTGCTGATTCTGAGGCCATCAGTAGCCAGACAAAAACACACCCTACATCCACTGGTTAAGGATCTCACAGTCATGATATAAAGTGTCTCAAGACCTAGCTCTAGTGTCAGAATGCCTAGCTTATCCATTGAAGGTCTATGGTGTATCAATAACTGTAGTGGGTGGCTGTTCCAGCTTTGATCTGGAAGTACTACCCCCATTGAGGCTTCCGGTAACTGTCACGCCTAAGAAGGGGGGCTGAGACAGGAGCCCTTAAGACCCGAGATCTGGATGTGTGGGCTCTCTTGGTTCCTGGATCCTGGATGCTGGATGTAGACCTAGCAGAGTTCTCCAGAGAACACTGCTGGACTGTACTTCACCTCTCCTGGACCCTGTAACCTATCCCTTTACTTGTAAATTACCTCACAAAATAAGCCTTCCTTTTAACTACGTGGAGTTGCCTTAATACTTCCACCAATAAATAACACTACCAAGAAGCTGTATAAAATACTCCTTTAATCCTTACAGTAATCCTGTGAAACGGGTATAATTCTCTATAAAGGAGATATGTCCCAGTCTCCACTCTTCCCTGCCTCCATCCTGAGATTAACTACTGCGCTAGTTATCCATCAGCCAGAATGCAAACCTGGATGTGACGCCACCATCCCTCCTGCCCTGCCCACAGGTAAGGACAAAGCATGTAATTAATAATGTCATGACGATACCTCACTTACCCTTCCAAGTACTATTTAGGAGATACCATCTTCAAATTACTTCTGCAACAATGTAATAAAAAAAATTTTACGGTATTTGTGAGACTAGCTATTTTCAAATGATACCGCAAATCTCTGTTTTCTTCCCTTTTCCCCACAGCACATACATTTGACTCAGCCCCAACATACAAAAAAAAATTATATATTTGTAAGTTTCCTTTGTAGTGGGTCCAACCTCACCATTATTACCCCAGTTTGAATTCAGTTGTGTGAAATCCTGTTCAGCCATCTGAAACATCCTTTGGTGGGATTTTTCTGTCCCAGGAGATGTTAACATTTCACATTGCTCTGTTTGGGGATTTTCTAAACCTAATTTTTTTTTTTGTCATTTCAGGGCATTCTTTGTTTCAAAGTCAATTTTATATTGAAAAAGTTGGAGCTGGAGAGGTGGTACAGTGGTTAAGATTATTAAGGCTGCTCTTCCAGAGCTATGTGGGAGGTCACAACCATCCACAACTCTAGTTCCAGGGGACTGGATGCCCTCTTCTGGCCTCTTCAGACACCAGGTACCCAGGGGTGCACAGACATATGCAGGCAAAATACACAGAGATAATTTTTTTAAATTAAAGTTTTTTTAACATTCTCGAGTGTTTTGTACCTCGCAGATAGTCAAAGTTCCAATAATGGTCAAGTAATGGTTTTCATTGCCTGTTTATCAAAACGAAATGTTAATCTCTCCAAAATGCCTTTTATTTTGCTCAAATTGTTGTTCTCCTAGGATGTATCTGAGTGGCAACTGATAAGAATCACTGTCTGGGTATTGATACTTAGGTATAATTCTGTCAAATGCAGGATAGATGAAGAAATGTAATAAACTTAAAGATTCCATTCTACGCTATAGCTTCATTTTGCAAGTCCGGAAAAGTACATAATGATCTAAAGACGTGTATGAAGATGATAAAAAATTAACGAGGAAAAGCTTTCAAGAGACCAAAAGCATTTGAGAACATTGCTTTGAGTATCTCTAGACATTGACCACAGATTTGAAAAGCTCTCTTTTAGTCCAAAGGTACGTTGCAAAAGAATCAAAAAGCTTTCAGAAATGGCAAAAGTTTTACTGACAGCGAAATAAAAGGGGAAACATTTGTATTGATTTTTTAGAGCTCTTGGGAATTCGCCTATGTATTAACAACTGTGTGCTTCCAGAGTATTGTTTGACGAGCAAAAAGATCACAATGCTGGGGATCGCTGTGTACTTTAAATATTAAAGCAAGCTCCACAAGAGAGTATTATAAGCTGCTCAAGTTAGGCATGTGGGTTTTAGGTTACCCTAAGATTAAAGGCTCACTCACGTCTCCAGGCAGAGAATACACTATGTTGGTTTAATTTGAAGTAAGCACATAGCCTGATGTTGCCGGGCAGTGGAATGGAGGTGGGAATGAATTCCCATAGTTTCTTCTGTGAAATCTCAAAAGTTTTAGTATTTTGCAACAAGCATGTATTCATGTATTCTGTAAGACTTTAAAAACCATGCATTTTATTCTATTTTATTTTTGTGGTGCTGGCAACTGAATCCATGGCCTAGTGTATGTTCGTCAAATGTTGTAATACTGAGCTACATACAGCCCCCAAAGCTATGTATTTCAAATTGACATTTTTGTTTCAGCAGTTCTAGAGACCAAACCTGGGGCTGTGTGCATGTTACCCAAGAATACTTGCTAATACCCAAGTATCCTTGTCCGGTAACATCCTGGCATTTAAATCAATTCATGCACAGAGTCTGAGAAGTGTTGAAAGGACAAAACTGTATCCAGAGGGAAAGAAAGTGAAAATGATCAGGATGATTGTCAACCCATTCAACCCAACTTTGAAGGACGCGGGGAGAGGGCTGGCTGACTACAGGCCTCCCGAGTGCATTTACTCTCATGATTAGACCAGTTTTTCCCATCATTCACTACGCTATAAACCCAAGCTGCCAAGTGAACCCTAAAATCCCCAGGGAAAAAGGGAAGAAGTCAGTCTCAAAAATCTGCTATTCCATGGCTAACACTAAGTGTTTAAAGCACTTATTACCATGCACAGAGAGGGGATTTTACATGGAGTTGGGAATTTTCAAGAGTGGGTAACAAGTACATGAGTTGAAATAAATGGTTAAGCTATTGCTGCCACCACCAAAAGTTATGGAGGAACTATCTACTTTCCAACCTCAAAGATCTCCGAGGACTTTTGGCCTCTCTAGCTGTAGAGGTCTATGGAGAATGCACCTGGCAGCCACATGCCAGCTAGTAGAGCCCAGAGAAGAGGTCTAAGGAGGGAGAGGCGGAGGAATCCAGTGCAGGGTGCCAGGTGCGTCTGTTTGAAGTTTCTATTCCAGTGAGCATAGTGTAACGAACACACCACTGCTCTAAGAGATTCCTGGGCTCCTGTACCTGAGTTTATTCTAAGAAAGTTCAAGGATTCACCAAGGTTTGCCTTCTCCATTTAGTGCTTATTGGAAGTTCATCTGTCTACTTCATAGTCACCTGAGAGTTGGCAACATGCCCACCCCTGGCCTGACCCCTAGAACTAGTTTCTCAGTTTCTCGGTTGGAGAAAAGCACAGCCAACAAACACCGTTCTGGTTTATGTTGAAGAACATCTGAGCACAAACTTTGACTTACCAGTCCATCATCCTGTTCCCTAGCCCAATCAAGAGTGGTCCATTTATATTGACATCCACAAAGGCATCTTCTCCCCAACCTACTCCCAGCTCAGCTCGTAAACAGATGCCCCCTTTTCAAGCACTGTCCCTGCTCTCTAGAGTCCCACCTCTGCCCCAAGGCCCTCTTCCCTGGCAGCCAGCCCTTGCTTCTGGACTTCTCTCTGGGAGGTCCATTAGGAGGAAGCAGTGGCCTTGGTACACATTGTAAGGACCATGAAGTGCTCGAATGTTCTGGCCAGAGTGACTCCATGCGCGCTCGGAGGACACGAGGTACAGGACGGAGTCCCAGGTAAGCAGAAAGGTGGAACGAGGGTCCACCACCTGTGCTTCTGGTCCGGACTATGAATGATAGGGGTGGCCCAAAGCATGGCCCTCGCTTTCGAAATGTTGCTGGATATTCTATTTCAGCGGCTACAGAATAAGAGAATCCAGAGAGGACTAATCGCCCTGATAACTCAGGTTGGGAGTCGCAGGAGTGTCTGGTCTGAAGCCAAATTACTCCACGCTGTGTGCCAGCTATGCGTATTGGCGTGGGGCGTGGGATCCAAGTTTCAGGGGCTTACAACAGGGCTGCACACTCTTCCTTTCTGATGACCGTGCAGAGAGTCCGGTTCTTTTTGCTCCAAACCCCAGGTGCAGAGAACAAGGATAGCCGCAGTTTAGCGCCTTTTCTCCCAACCCAGCCTTGGAGAGTCGCTCTCAGTATTTCCCGACACATCCCTCTGTAAACCACTTAGAGGCATCTCTGGGCAGTTTCTCAGCCGCTCCCCCGGGTCCAGTTTCCCGCAAGGCTGTCTGCCCAGTCGAAGCCACCCTGTCAACATCCCGAGGCACTTAGCCTGTGTCCCAAAGATTTCAGGATAGGTATGAGGTTGGCATCTGGCCAGTCCAGAACCCCCCTACCCTCCTCCCACCCCCCGACACACACACCCACCACTACCACCAAAGGAAGGCTGCTCCGCACGTTTCCCGCCTAGGGCAGCGGTTAAGAAGCAGGGCGGAGGGCTCTCCCTGTCTGTCCCGCACAGCGACAAGCTGCGTGCAGACCGGGAACCTCCTCCGGGCCTCTGAGCTGAGGGATCGGCGGACCCTCCCTCTCCACCCCACGCCTGTCACCGGCTCCAAGTCCCCGTGCTGTCGGGGCGTCCCTAAAGTCCCCATTCTCTCCCGCCGGGCTCCCGCACCGCTGCCTCCAACTAGCTCAGAGTTCCCTTTCTTCGACATAAAGAAAAGGCAGCCACCGTGCATTGTGTACAGCTGGGATGCGCCGGTGCGGTGCGGAGCGGAGCGCAGACTCGGATTCCAGCCCGTGTACCCCCAGCACGGGACCGCTCGGGTGCCACAACTAACCCTCATGCTGTGAGTGCCCAGCCGAGACCCTAGACGCAGCCCCCGCCCCCCGGCAGAGGCGCTTACCTTGCCTTTGGCTAGTAATTCCATAATGTAACCAAATTCACTCATCTCCCCGGACTCCGACATGGTCAAGACCCTTTGGGAACTCTAGACCAGACAGATGGGCTCATCGAATGTGGTCCTTTCCCCGCCTTTCTCTCGGTTCAGCTTGAGTTTGCCCAGCCCTCCTCCAGTGGCACCGTTAAAAGTGGAGAGGGGAAAGCCGGGGGGCGGGGCTGGGTGGGATGCAGTCCCCGGAAGACCCGGGCAGCCTTGTCCAGCCTCCCGGGTCCTGGCTGCATCAGGCTGGCCAGCGCCAGCTAACAGAACAAATAAGGGCGGCGGCGAGCGGAGAGCTTGTGTCCAGCCCTCCCGGGTGGTTCTGGGACGAGGCCACGCCTCCTCGGGGGTCGCGGCCCCCAGCGGTCCGGGCTCGGAGACAACAGACCGGCACACAAAGCCGGGCTCCCGGAGGGCGAGCGCCCAGCCTCTACAGCACCAGGGACTTGATCTGATGCCGGGTAGACTGGCGCTCCCGGGCTCTAAGCGTCAGGACAAGAAAACAAAAATCCCCATCGTGTTGTCGGGAGGTGTGAGGGCAGAGGAAAATGAATGCAGAGGAGACACAACAAAGAGTCTGGCTTCCTGGGTGGGAGAAAAGTGAAGGCCCAGGAAATGGCAACGCCGCCGCATCTCAAGTCAGCCTTCCTGAAATCCAATAGGTAACAAAGACCAAGGCCGGGGCTTCTGAGATGAGAACAGACACAGGGATTGTGTTGTAAACACTCCAAGTGTGTAGGGTTCGATAAGATCTCCATATCCTCCTGATGCTGAACTTTCCCTTAACAAAAGAAAAGAAAAAAAAAGCATTTGCTCCAGCAAGGTTCCTGGACTCTCACCTTTAGTTACAACACACTCTTCTAATTGTTCCTTTACAGTGTGGCTTTTTGCTCGTATACCTCATTTTTATAGCTGTTTCTCTGAGAGGTTTTTTGCAGCTGGAATGGCCACACCTACTACTCTTTGCTTCACAGTCTATTTCTTTGCAGTAGGTGTTCTCTAAGTCACAGGATTTGAGTTTAATTTTTATTTTATTTTATCTTTGTTACAATTGACAGTGATAAGTACGTTAGACACGAGCACGATTTGCTCAAGCCTGAAACCACTTTTCGGAAGAAGGTTGGCAGCCTTTGCCCTGGGCTGGCCATCAGAGGCAGGGAGTTGTGTGGAAATGGGCTGATATGCAGCTACTAAAGAGGTCCTCCGAGACCTCTCAATAAGCCATGGGAGTTTTTCTTTGG
Source organism: Peromyscus aztecus (assembly GCA_902168405.1). NCBI lineage: Eukaryota > Metazoa > Chordata > Mammalia > Rodentia > Cricetidae > Peromyscus > Peromyscus aztecus. The sequence continues at coordinate 37,265 of CABHPQ010150410.1, read as the reverse complement.
GGGTAGTTTGTAATTTCTCCTCTGTGGCAGAGAAATCGGAAAGTATACACATTGCCTTCTCTCTCCATCCTCTTCGCTCTCCTGAATGCTCTATAATTGCTGAGTAACTGTTCTCTGCTTTCCCAGATCCTTGCTGCTTCTTTGAGTGTTATTGTCTGGCTACTGATAGCCTCAGAACCAGCAGAACCAGCCTATGTGCAGAATGTTCAGTCAGGGCTCTGCTGAGGCAAAACAGGATGGCAGGGCTTCTAGAGCGCAGTCCAGAAGCTTGATCCTCCCCAGTTGTCTAGGATCTTGTCTTTGCTTCCATGAGAGAAAGTAGATGGCAAAGAAAACTGGTAGCACTCAGGAATGGATTCCTTTTCAGTATTAGCAATACCTGATGGATTGAGATTTCACTCTAGAAATCAAAGTCTTTTTCCATTTCCAAAATGGAATCTGACATTAAAAAAAAAAAACTGTGTGAAAAGTGAACAGCTAATATGTCTACATTTCAGTGTGGGTGGGAGGTGGGGGTGGGTAAAAAGCACACAAGCCAAATGTTAGGACTTCGGGAGCTTTCCCTACAACTCTACTCAAAGCCTTGGCTCACATCCCCTCTGGGAGAACTGGCCCTGTGTCTACTCCTAACTGGAGAGAAGGCTGAGAGTGTGGTTATTTTACTCTAGGAGCATTGGCATTCTAAACAAACGCAAAGATTTGTGGGCGAGAAAGAGCAGGAGACAGACACGGGGAGGAAACTGTTTCTACCGCCGCGTGGGTTTTAAGTCCATCCCACTTCCTGCGTTTCAGTTCTCACTTCTGTAAAACGACTGATTCTAACTAAACGCCCGTCTTCTGTCTCCTTCCTGTTCCTACTGCCAGGATCTCTGATCTGAGGATCCCTTTGCCACCTGGCCACAATGGCTGCCAGCCTGAAGCTGCTGGTACAAAAGTGTTGTTCACCTGCTCCCTTGCTCCCAGGGAATTCTTTAGCAAGGGATCCTTACCAGTTCCCAGGACTCCTACAGAGGCCAAGGAAGTGGAAGGAGAGGGGGTGAGGCTTTTAGAACCCAGTCAGTGTCCAGGAGTTAGACAGGGGTTTGGTCTCAATGCTTGGTGGCATCTGTTTCTCATCATCAACGTGTGAGGAACCATATAGAGCATTGAAGACCCTTCAAAGATGACAGACGGACAAAATGAAGAGCACTTCAGGACTCCTAAAACCCTCTGCATTGACATCAAAAACAGAGGGTGAGACTCTCGCTAGGCACCAAATAAAAGTTACTTCATTTTCTTTCTACTAAAAACAAATGCAAATTAAAGCCACATAGATTGATATCAAACTTCATTCTTTCAAAAGTCAATCTATATTTCTTAAAAAAAAAAAAAAAGAAAATGAAAATGAAATTAACATGATAGCTGCTATTCCCAGGAAACTTTGCCACCAAAGAAAACACTTAGTGGAGGATTATGTACTGTGCAAAATAGTCACACTGAGAAGAGCAGCAATGTTAACAGATCTCTTGCAGCAAATATGCTACTTGCCATCTTCCATCAAATGAAGAAAAATTTTCAACAGAAACTGCTCTCCTGGAACTGAGCATTGGCTAGTTTTTTCCTAGAAGATTCATGTTCAATTCCCAGCTCCTACATGATGGCTCACAACAGTCTGTAACTCTAGTCCCAAAGCATCTGACAACCTCTTCTGGCCTCCATGGGCACCAGACAAGTATGTGGTACACAAACAGACATGAAGGCAAACATTCATACCCATAAAATAAATTTTAAAATAACCTGCTCTCCTGCCATACCAGTTATTGAAACAATTAAAGCTTAAAGAGATGAACAGCTTTTTGACTTTACTTATCTCTATAACAAACAACGGATAAATGAATTATTGTAACCTGCTCCAACAACATACAAAATTGGGCATGATGGGTAACCTTAATTTCAATTTGGCTGGATTTAGAATCGCTCAGGAGGCAAATCTCTGGATGTGTCTGTGGAGTGTTTCCAGGGAGGTTTAACTGAGCAGGAACGATCACCCTAAAGGTGGATTATCCCATGGGCTGGGCATTTAGTAGCATCAGCCATATGGTGCTATCTTAGCCAGCATAAAAGAGGCAAGAATGAGAGGTTTGTGGAGACTTGCATTAAAGTTCTAGGGAGAAACTGAGGCCACACAATGTGTGGCGTGGTCACATGCCCTGCAAGCAGGCCTTGGTAAATCATTGTGTGAAGCTTGAAGGTGAGGCCAAAGTGGCAATGATGACCCCAGGACGCTGATGGTGACACCGGGATGCTGGAGATACTAACATTGTGGGCCATCCACACAAAACACACCTCTCACCTCAAAGAGAGTTTATTCTGAGCCAAATAGGAGTGACTGTGGCCTGGGAACTGGGATCGAGGTTGTCCCTAAAGACATGTTCCTCTGTGGAGGTAGTTACACAAGCTTCTAGTAGTTACAGAATGAAAAAAAGTCGTAAGCCAATGTATTTACCCAATACATAATTGGGGACTGTAGAAAGGGATAGCACAAAAACTCAGTTTAGGTTTTTAGTATTATCTGATGGCAGTCTTAGCCTTAGGTTCAGCGGAAGCTAGTAGTCAGCTAAAACTGCATTTCAAAGGTTTTACCTAATAGTCAAAAAAGACATTATGTCAGACACAAGGGAGGGCAACAAGTGACTATTAAGGAAAACAAGAATAGCCCCAGGTAAAGTTGCTCTGGATCTGCAATATTCTAACCCTCCACACTTAAAAAGTCCTCATCAGTCATTCAGCCTGTAGCTCTTCAACACATTTTTGAAGATGTTGTTTTCCCGTCCCTTCAGGTTACAGTCTCCATGAAGCATCCATCTCCGAATAGCTAAGAGAGGAAATGTTGGGTTACAAAAAATTAAGAGTTCGTGTTGCCAAACTGCCTTTCAAAATAGTTGTTTCAGCCCCTCAAAACTAAAAAGTCTTGAAGGTACCTATTTCCCCACACTCTTATGAGAACTGTGAGTGTCAGTTCTGATTTCTTATACCTCCAATCATGTGTTCCACTGTGGGAAAGATTATATGAAATTTTACAGCCACAGAACAGAAGACAATCATAAGTCAGTACATTGACCACGTGCATTGCTGGAGACATTGGGTGAGTTCAGCAGAGCAGGGAGCGTCTTCTATAGGATTTTGATAGTGTCTTGCAATGTTCTTAGCTTTAAGATAGGAGGAACTAACGGTCTGCGAAAACTAACACAACATTTCTGAAGTTTTCCTTAGTAGTCACAAAGATGCTGGATCAGATACAGAGGTTGGTAGAAAATCGCTAACAATTGGGAACTAACATGAGCTCAAGACAAATTTGGCTCTGATCCGCTAAATTCCATCTCTCTGTATTGTATCCATGAATCTCATTCTGTCTGCAGGGTCTTTGGCATAGATGTGACTTCTTCAGAGGACTTTAGTTCACACAGGGAAGTAGGCATGCTTGGCATTTTCTTCTCTCTCAATACTGCGCATTTTAAATTTAATAGCATAAGATGCTTACTATTTGGAAGGAAAGCCGTGCATTAGCCAAAGATCTGCAACACAGATCTTCTGTCTCTCTGCCTTTTTTAAGCAGCTTTCCAAACAGCATTTGCTATAAATTCTCATTATTTCCTCTAACCAAACCAGTTGGATCAACTACCTACCTTTCCTGTCTCCATCGGAACAGCAGTGCCCTGGACCACCCCAGTAAACAGGTGCTGTCAAGCATAGAGGAACCAAGAATGAAGCTTGATTTTCACGTTCTTTTTCCCTCGAGGTAAAAAGTACACTGCTTCGTTCAGTTTCTTGTCTTCAGGAGTTTATAGCACACAGTCTTTGGCCCAAAGATGATAGCAAATGCCTTGAAATTCTTTGTGGAAGGGCAAGGGACTGTGGTGGTATTGTGTTCCCCAAAATATTGTGTACCTTAATAAACTTATCTGGGGTCAGAGACAGAACAGCCACAATATTAAACATGAGGATAGGCAGTGGTAGCATATGCCTTTAATCCTAGCATTCCAGAGACAGAAATCCCTCTGGACCTCTGTGAGTTCAAGGCCACATTGGAAACGGCCAGGCGTGGTAACACACGCCTTTAATCCCAGTAAACCAGCCTTTAATCCCAGGGAGTGGTGGTAGAGAGCAGAAAGGTATATAAGGCGTGAAGAAACTCGAGGCATTTGGCCTGGAGAGGCATTTGGCCTGGAGAGGCATTTGGCCTGGCGAAGCATTGGGCTGGTTAAGCATTCAGGCTTCTAGCAGCAGTTCAGCTGAGAGTCATTCGGATATGAGGACATAGAGGCTTCCAGTCTGAGGAAGCAAGACCAGCTGAGGATCCAGCGAGGTGAGATAGCTGTGGCTTGTTTTATTTCTATGACCTTCCAGCATTTACCCCAATAACTGGCCAGGTTTGATTTTATTAATAAGACCACCTAAGATTTCTGCTACAAGGGACCAATCCTTATCTCAGACGTCCCCCCATGGTGGAGTTGGAACAGTGTGCCCATATTCTAAATTCACCCCCAGCTTCAAGGAAGGAAAAGCTATTCCTATGACAAGCAAGATTTTGCCCAGAAGGAAGTTCAGTGCTGCAAGACCAGGCTGTCTTGGGAGCTGGTGGCCTGAGACACACTTCCGATCATATGACCTCCCGGACCTAGATCCCTAGAATGAATATGACAATATTCATTCATGAACTCATCCACTAAACATAAAAAACTGCCTACTGTGCGCGACCCAGCATTCCAGCAGTATAGATCCCAAAGTGAATAAGATTCTCAAAACAGAAACGTCCCTTTAGTATCAAGTTTATGGTTCTGAAAGCTGTAGCTCTGCATTGGGCTTTTGGATGCTGGGGTAATATGATCTTGGCAGGTAGGGCAGAACCTTTTCTCCTTCAGGCCACGGGGTGAAATGATACACCATTTCTTTCCCGGGAGATGAGATATGCAAAGACACATCATCAGTTGTCATTAGATATGGCAAGACGATATCGGATAACTGTGGTGCTGGCTGGCTCCCTACCCCACCCCCACCCCGGGGCAGGTTTCCTTGGGAGATGACAGCTTCTGTGGGTATCAGAAAGGTGGGACTAAGTGAGAAAACAAGCTCTGATCAATACAGCTGCGGCAGCAGCATGAATAATTGAACCGTGAGCGCCGTTTTTAGTTTCTTTGATCCGCTTCACTCATCAGGCCTGGTTGTGTTACTGGTACAAAAGTTTGCTGCTCTCAAGGCTGAGGAACCTTCTGGTAGAACCTCAGCCATCTTCCCGGGGCAAAGGTCTGCTCTGCCCTACTCGGTCTGCAGTATAGTTAAGCGTGGGTGTTGTGTTTGCGTCATTCTGAAGCAGCTTGGCGTTGCTACTTTGAGAGCTCCTTCCAGCACCGAGAATAAACTAGACAGACACCTGCACGAGACCCCTCCCCCGCTCCTCCTTTACTCCGGAGGTTGCTTGCCTGGTTTGTGTTCACTACGGGAAGCTAGGGAGAGGATTGGAGGAGGGTTCATCCACAGATTCTCAGGTCTACATCCCTATTGCTTTTAGTGGGCAGTGAGTGACAGGGACATACTAGGCGGTCTGAATTAGTGAAAGTTAATTACTGATTATTGAATATGGAAAAATGATAAATCGTGATTATTACTCTATTTTTTTCTGCTAAGATACGCTTTTAAGATTTCCTTCTTATTGCATTAGGGATCTCCAATAAAGGGCACAACTCATCTCTCCATTAAGTGGAAATTCAGAATATTAATAACATCAACATGGGCTACTCATTTATTGATTAAACTGAGTATTTGGTAAGGCTTAAGCACTGCTGTTCCTGTATAGAGGAGGGAAATGTCTGGGACGAAATTCACTTAGTGCTAAGAAAGAGCTTCTATACTCATCACGCTGTAAAAATTACATTAACTTTGAAGAGCAGGAAGGGCAACCTATGCCCAGGCACAGTCTCATCCGTTTCTTAACTCGTCAGGTACAGCAAAGTCAGGAGCTGTTGTGTGTGTGTGTGTGTGTGTGTGTGTGTGTGTGTGTGTGTGTGTGTGTTGGGGAGTGAGTTAAAATTTTTAAGATTCTCTGAAATGTTTCATTATATTTACTTAGTGTGTGTTTGTGTGTTCACGGGGTCACACATATGCTACAGTGCATTGTGTGGGGGTCAGTGAGGTCAGTTTTCTCCTTCACATATGGGTTCCAGGAAACAAGCCATCTTTAACTTAACTTTCTGAGCCATCCCACGACCCTGGGTTGTGTATGCGCATGCACGTGTGTGTGTGTGTGTGTGTGTGTGTGTGTGTGTTATGTGTGTGTGTGTGTGTGTCTGTCTGTATGTATGTATGTTTTTCAAAGCCATTTTCTCTGAATAATATCAAGGGACATGAAAGGGAAAGAATGTTGAGAATTGTATTTATTAATGTGTTTTCTGCCTTTGAAAAAAAAAAAAAAACCACAATTACTCAGATTGGAGAGCTGGCTCCATGGTTATGAGCACTGCCTGCTTTCCCCCAAGGACTCGGGTTCCATTCCCAGAATCTACATGGTGGCTCACAACTGTCTGTAACTCTAGTTCCAGGGGATTCAGTGCCCTCTTCTGACCTGTGTGGGTGCCAGACATGTATGTAGACAGAACACCTATCCACACAAAATGAAGATCAATTAAAAAGGATTACCTTTACTCCCTTGACACAGAACGCTCTCTCCCTGGGCCCCACTGTTCTTGATGCCTTCTCACGGACCCCACTTTACCTAACTATATACTGTCTCTCTTATGGACGCCAGCCATCTATTTGACCTGTACCCACAATGCCACTGTGCCTGCACTGCTCTCCAGCTGGGCTGTTGCAGCCCCAAGTATTCTGAGCTCCTCCCTCAGCCACGGGTGTGAGGGGGTGCACTCTGCAGATGAAAGGTGATGCAATCATTTGCGTGGCCTGCAAGGTGTCAGAAGGTAATCAGGGTTAGGGAGACACTGAACATGACTCACAGCACCCTAACCACAGCCCCGGCTTTGAGTTGGAAGTTATAGCTCTCCATTTACTGACACATGCACAGCTTTGAATTCTATCAAGGGAAACATTCTATTACACTTTCCACTATAGACCATTCTGCTGCTAAGTCTACCACCATTTTCTTCCTCAGGCATCTCTGAAACACGGTAGCAATATTTATGAATACGTCCTCAGAGAAGCTATGGGGCTACATTAGTATAAATGAGAAGATTATTTTAGAGTTGCATCAGCCTGTTGGGAGAGCTCTGTGTTTCAGAACGGAATTTTGAAGTATGGTGTTTACACTTGAAAAGGAAAATTGTTAATATTTCTCTTATAACATGCAAAAATTCATAATATCAAATATGCCTTGCTCTGTGTAATTTATATTTATTTGAAATACTTGTGTTTCATGTAACTCAAAGGGGTTTTAAGTCCCTTTTCTCAGTGTACTATTAAGACATATTTGGCTAAGGTTTATTAAAGTGAACACATCACCCATTCAGCCACAGAGCTACTCATTCAGCAACAAACTTTTAAGCATTTGTTACACATTACCCCATTGTTTTGCTAATAATGAAACAAAAATGACTATTAAAAATAATGTACTCAACACCTACTCAGTCTCAAGCAATTTCTATTCAAAGGCCAAATGAATATTATCAACTTTGTAATTGAGGTCAAGAGAAAAGATTTAACCATAAAATGAGCATAGTCCTACTTTAGTTAAGAAAACTTCTAAATAGAAAGTTCAAATATTCTATTTCTTTTCCTAAGGGACACACCGAGGGCTTAACGTTGAATGTTTCTTCTTGAAAAGAAAATCTGAAAATAATGCCATAGGAGGAAAAACTTCCAATTAAAATTTCAGAACGAAAGAAGAAAAATTACCAATTTTCTTTTCACCTTGATTGAAGTTTTCTTTTCATCAGAACACTGCTTAAAGACTGTGGAGTTAGAGAATTTCCTTAATTCTAAATAAATTCTGCATAAGCCAAACCCAGCTACCTCCAATTCTAACTCTTTGGTTGCCCACCACACTGTATCTGCATATTCCTGATGGTTACTGCGGGTGGGAACCAGAGACAGTCATGCCGCGCTTTCTCTTCACCTGCCGCCGACAGCGCAGTCCCAGACTTTGGTTTATGGTGCGTGGGTCTTCCTGCCTTGTCACAGGCCCCTGAGAAATGTGAGCAACTTGAAGCAAAAATCGAAGCGCATTTGGTAGCCTTCTATGCAGAAGGGCTTGTCGATGGATGGCAAGAGAAGTTGTTAGGGGCTTCTAGAAAAAGTGCAGTGTGTCGCCGTCTTGGACTGCTGAGGAGAACTCGAGGCTGGAAGTCATGCACTGAGATGACCCAAGGTGAAAGAGAGGCCCATAACAGGAAGACAGTGGAGCTGTGATTGTAACTCTTATCACCCACCTCCTTCTTCTTTCATTTAAGAACAAATGATGACTAGAACTTGTTTAACCATGTCTTCTGTTGTGTGCAACTAAACACAAATCCAACTGAGAGAGTCACACTACAGCCATTTAACTTAAAACAATTTATTAGGGCTCATCACTTAAGAGCACTTAGAGATTTTTTCAGAGGACTTGGATTCGATTCCCTGTACCCACATGGTGGTTCACAACCATCTATAACTCCAGTTCCAGGGTACCAGACTTCCTCTTTTGACCTCTTCAGACACCAGCCATGCATATGGTATACATACACACATGCAGGCAAAACACTCTGACACATAAAATAAAGTAATCTCAACAATTTTTTAAAATGAGTGTGTGTGTGTGTGTGTGTGTGTGTGTGAGAGAGAGAGAGAGAGAGAGAGACAGACAGAGACAGAGACAGAGAGAGACAGAGACACAGACAGAGACAGAGAGACAGAGCAAATTTGGAGGTCAGAGGAATCTGTAGATGTCAGTATTCTACTTCTACCATGTCGATTCTGGGGATCAGGTCGTCCGGCTTAGCAGGAAGTGCCTATTTACTTGCTGATCTATCTTGCAGGCCTCCATCTGTCTTTCAATAACACATTAAACTTCTCTGCACCGCACTCTACTCTTGTTAAATGGGCAAGATATTGACCCAAAGATTATTACCAGGACTGAGCTAATATGTGTTAAGAATTTAGAAAGCTAGCCCGCATGGGCTGAGAGCTCGGTGAATCCTCCCTGTGGCTGTTATTCACCTGCATCACCCTTGACACAGTAGCTGGAGTGTAAACGTAATCGGTGCAGGAAGAGGGGAAAAAAACCTCTGCTGGTGTTTCTTATCACCTTCACTAGAGTCACAGACCTGGGCACGGAGCTTAGCAGAACACATGATATTTCTCAACAGAGAGTTCAGTGCAGATTGCTGGGCAGTTTCACATATCTGAGTTGCCCTGATCCCTACCGGAGCTTCTGAGGAGGAAAAGCTGGAGCTGGTTTGAGTGGCAGGTCATAATGACGGACCACATAGCTCAATTAGCTGGAGTCCAAGTTCACTGCACCAATCAAGGCCAAGTTGGCTCAGATCTGTTTCATGACCTTAGACTGGTTAACTGCCGTTGGACTGTGACTCCAATTTTAAAGCATGTGGGAGAGGAAATCAATGGCTGTAAGTTCCACACGTGTAGTAACAAGACGGTTATTTCCCAAAGTGCTGGGGACTGAATCAAGGTCCTTACACATGCTGGCAGGCACTCTACCACTGACTGAGCTATAGCCACAAATTTATTCTGATTTTTTTATTCCCTCTCTTGAGGGTCTCACTAAGTTGCCCAGGCTGATCTTGACCTTTCAATTCTCCTGTCTCAGTCTCCCAAGTGGCTGGCTTACAGGCATGCACTGATACACCCAGTCGAGATCTGAAGAGTTTCCACAGATAGTTTCTTTAGAGGCCTTCTAAGCCTTCGGGTTTAGTTAGACTGCAGTATACCTCCAGGCAAGCTCTATACCCACCTTCCACGGGCACAGCGACAGTGACTAGCACGTGCTGACAGGCTGGGCAGAGCTCCCGTGCCAATGTTTATTCATAGCACCCCACTGAGTCCCCCCAAAATTCCACAAGGCAGGGTCTGTAGAACCTGCCCTTCTAAGAGGGCCAGAGGGTCAAGCAGTAGAGTACTGGGGGAGAGTTACCAAATGAAACAGTGGCAGTCCCCTGACAGACCAGCCTCAGCCAGCTCCTGCTGCCTTGGCCTGCATTTGTAAATACCCCACGTTTCTGCCTTCGTCTTTCAAGCCGCAGTTACTCAGCTGGTTCTGGGTGTGTCGTAATGCCCAGGTGCCTTTGTGTGTCATACTTTGGCGGGTCATACTTTTATCACTGCCACTCCACCTTCCTTTCAACCGTCTCACAGGATTATCCTCTGCCAATCAGCTCCCTGCGCTGTTTTGGCTTCTACATGGAGGCTGGTTGCTTTGATGGGACCTTCTTTCATTTCTGCTCACTTTCAAGTCCTCAGGAGTCTCTGGCCTGGGAGTCTGAGGTCAGCCCTCCAGGGGGATTAGTTCTAAGGATTCTCTTGCTGCTCTCCAGTTGGGTGAGACCAGACTCCTGTAATGTACATAAAATAACGGTGCCTTTCCTTGATCCTAACAGGCACTACCACTACAATTAGAGCTTTGTGAAGATGAGGGGTGGAGAGATAAGAAGGTTTCTAAAAAGTTAGTGAGATAGATAGATAGATAGATAGATAGATAGATAGATAGACAGATATAGATGATCGGTATAGGAAGATAGATGATAGATAGATAGATAGATAGATAATAGGTAGATTGGTAATAGATATAAATGATAGATAGATAGATAGATAGATGATAGATAGATAATTGATAAATAGGTCCTTTTCCTTTAGTCATGTTCTTCCTCAGACTTTTAGTTCCTGTCTAATTATGACAGAAACACCAGGTAAATCCTAGCTGGGGAACATTCCATAAAATACATGACCATCCTTAAAACCGCTGGTCATCAAGAACAGGGAAAGGCCTCAGAACTGTCACAGCCCAGAGGAGACATGATAATTCAATGTAACATGGCATCCTGGAAGATGTCCTAGAACCAGAAAAAGGCCATTGAATAAAGCCTAAGGAAATCAAATACAGTTAACTACGATGCACCAATATTGACTCATGAGCTACAACAAATACACCAAGATGCTCATAACAGGAAGCTGGGTGGGGCTTTCAGGGCTCTACTGCATTTGCAGCTCTTCTGTAAATCCAAAAGTGACCTAAGAAGAAGGGTCTGGGTGTTTTTAAGAGCTGGGACAGGTCGGGTGGTGGTGGTGGTGGTGGCAGCAGTGGCGGCGGCCACGCCTTTAATCCCAGCACTCGGGAGGCAGAGCCAGGCGGATCTCTGTGAGTTTGAGGCCAGCCTGGGCTACAGAGCGAGATCCAGGACAGGCACCAAAACTACATGAGAAACCCTGTCTCGAAAAACCAAAACCAAAACAAACAAAAAACAGCTGGGACAGTGTGAAGTCAGTGACTCTGCTGGGCTGGCTGCTGTGGTGTTCTGGCTTCCCCTCTGCCACCGCACTTTAGAGACAAGCACACACTGGCTTTTATTGTTTCTGCTGATCCAGGTGGCAACGAGTTTATGATTCCTGTGTTACACAGTCCTGTGAACTAGATGGGGAATGGCTTGCTAAAGGTCACAAGGATGGGGGCGGTGCCGGGTGTGGTTGTTTACCACTCCCAGTGCCCTTAGAGGTTGAGTGGGAAAGCCACTTAGATTAATTCAATTCCACTCAATTTGATACATGTTAATTTGCACTTATTATGCATTGTGAGAGCTGGGAATCTGAAACAAACGGACCTGGTGCAGTTAGAGAATGACAGCTATGAGCCAGTTGGAGTTCAAGAAACAAAACACTACCACGGGTGTTGCAGGTGTGGAGTGTGGGGAGCACTCCACCAGAGTGGAGAGAGTTACTCAGCCCCAGGGCAAAGTCCGAGTCTGAAGTACTAGATAATTATGACTAGGGGAAAAAGTGTCTTAGTTCTTCTGTAGGGGCTCTGCAGCCGCGGGGTTTTCAGAGACTCAAGGCTTTTGTGAAGTTACTTGGTACCAGTAGGGGGACTACACTAAGGCCAGTTTTCTTGGCAGGACATTAATCTTACATTCAGTGGTCCAGTTTTTGTGAGAACATGAAAGGGCTTTGATATACATGAGGAGCAAAATCACAGCCCAAGTAACTTGGCTCACTCTTGTGCCTCTGAGGTCTGAATGGTGGAGAGAGGTTTGTGCAGGATTTTCCAGGCTGTAAAACATGTTGGCACCCCTAGAAGAGTGGATGCAATTCTGCATTCTCTGTTTATGACCTTAGGACTGATTAGCCAGTGGAGACAATAGAGAGAAATGCTCTTTCTTATATCCTTTGATAGTAAGACAAGGGTGGGTTTTTCTTTTTTCTTTTATATATGAGCCAGATCTGGGAGGCTCCTCCTCTGGGTTCCTTTACTCTCAGTGAAATTTAGCAAGTCATATTCTCTTTAGTTCTTAGTTCAAGGCACTGGGTAATGCCCATTTTTGCCAACAAGAGGTTTTTCTTTCTTTGATATTGGGTCGTCACATTAGAAAAGCAAATTTCCACCATGAAGGCTCCAAGTCAGTTGTCTGTTCCTTGTAAATCCATTCTACATAGATTGGAATTAATCTTCCATTTTCCATGTCATTTTCTGAGGAATGGAGAACAGCCAGCTATTACCCCCCTCCCCCACCCTGCTTCTCTCCTCTCCAAGGCAGTTGCACATCAATCACATCGCCTGAAAGAGTTGATATCCTTCCCTTCACAGACACTTTCCTAAGCACGAGAAACTCTACCTGATTGGCTTTATTTAGCACCCGTGTGGTCTCACAGGCTGCAAATTGTTGGTAAATTATACTAACAATTGTTGAGCTGTCAGGGGCAAATTTTTGCTGTCATTATTTTGAAACAAGGTCTTGATAGGTAGCTTTGGCTTAGCCTGCATCTATGTAGAACCAAACTGACATTGTACTCACAGAGATCCCCCCTGCCTCTGTCTCTCAAATGCTAGGATTAAAGGTGTGCACCACTACATCCAGCCTAAAATGCACATGGTATGAGTGTTTTCCAAATAGCATGTATGTCTGCATATTACATGTGTGGTGCCCTAGGAATCCAGAAGAGGGCATCAGATCCCTTTGAACTGGAGTTATGGACCAGTGTAAGCCACCATGTGGGTGCTGGGAGTTGAATCTAAGTCCTCCAAAAGAGCAATCAGTTCTCTTAACTGCTGAGCCAGCTCTCCAGCCCAGGGAATTGGTTTTTAATATTTTTTTGAGACTCCCCAACATGATTGACAAACCTGGCAAACAAATGAAGATTTAAAAGGTAATGTATGGGGCTACGTTAATAATTAATGAACTAGAAAAAGGATATAATATAAAACCACGATTTCTAAAGTCGATAGACAAGAGTTAAGGGGGATTTCTTTGTATCTTTGAGGAGAATGAGTGGCTAATAATGCGTATACATTAGGGAAATGCATGCCGGGCGGTGGTGGCGCACGCCTTTAATCCCAGCACTTGGGAGGCAGAGGCAGGTGGATCTTTGTGAGTTCGAGGCCCGCCTGGTCTACAGAACGAGATCCAGGAAAGGCGCAAAGCTACACAGAGAAACCCTGTCTTGAAAAACCAAAAAAAAAAAAAAATACTTTGAGTTTTCATCTTACCCCAGTCGGAATAGCCAAGATCAATAAAACAAATGACAGCTCATGCTGGTGAGAATTTGGGGAAAGTGAAACCCTTATTCATTGCTGGAAAGAGTGCAAACTGGTACAGCTACTATAGATATCAGTGTGGTGGTTCCTCAGGAAGCTGGAGACTGATCTGCCTCAAGATCCAGCTATACCACTCTTGGGCATTGTATCAGTCAGGGTTCTCTAAAGAAACAGAACTTATAGAATGAATCTCTCTCTCTCTTTCTCCCTCCCTTACTACCTGAATGGATGGATGGATGGATGGATGGATGGATGGATGGATGGATGGATGGATATGGAAATTTATTAGAATGACTTTCAGGCTGTGATCCAGCTAACCCAACAATGGCAGCCTATGAATGGAAAGTCCAGGAATCTTGAAATTGTTGAGTCTACGAGGCTGGATGCCTCAGCTGGTCTTTAGTAGATGCTGGAATGCCAAGAAGTAGGCTCTAATACCCATGAAGGAATGGACTTGCTAGCAAGGCAAGAGTAAGCAAGCAAAGAACAAAAGCTTCCTTCTTCCATGTCCTTATATAGGTCTCCAGCAGACAGTGTTGCCTAGATTAAAGGTGTGTCTTTACACCTCAAGATCCAGATCAAAGGGGTGTGTCTTCCTACCTCAAAAGTTCAGATGAGAAGTGGATTCACCACTTCAAACCAAGCAAAAACTTTCTCATGGGGGTGTCCTCCATTTCTGGGTTGTAGTTTATTCCAGATGTAGTCAAGCTGACAACCAAGAACAGTCATCATAGGCATATACCCAAAAGACTCTACATCCTATTAGACACTTGCTCATCCATGTTCGTTGCTGCTCTATTCATAACTCTTGTATTCACATTCTCTGTGTCTCTCTCTATCTCTCTGCCTGTTGCCCTCAGATCAGGATGTAAGCTCTCAGATACTCCTCTAGCACCATGCCTGCCTGACTGCTGACACACTCCCTACTATGATGGCCGAGAACTAACTCTCTAAAACTGTCGTCCATAGTTGTTGAGTTTTTGGCCAAAGGGGCCCCATGGAATCCCCTAAACACCACAGGCTATGGCTAAGGCTATTGGTTTTGCTCCACAACCTGATGGTAATTAAGGCCCCACTGCTAAGGACAACACTTACTTACGTCATCAAACATGGAGAAGTTGAGCTGGTACCTAACTAGAAGCCTTACCCCCACTGACTAGTGTTCATGATGTTGGAAGGTACTCTGCATACTACTGTAGGAGAAAGGTAATCATCATTGTCACCCAGCTACAAGCCATGTGAACTACAACAGTGACCTACCTGCAAGATACACTGGTCCAACAGTAACACAAATGTTATGAGAGTAACCAAAAAACTTTAAAAAAAAAATAATTGGATTTAAGGCCCACTCCATGAGATGGAACGCATACCTGACATTTCTACAGTAGCCAAGGACCTGTGATTAGATAGGTCATCAGCCTAAACTCTAGGTCCTAAAGGAAACCTAATACTATTATTCTGCTAAAGTAACTTAGCAATGAAATGACCCCCTAATGACATTGCTACACCAAGAGAGCAGAGCATCACTCAACCCTCGTCAGAAATGTTTCTTCTTACAGTAGATGGGGATTAACACAGAGACTCACAACTGGACAATGAGTGGGGTGGAGGGGGACTTTGGGGCACTCAGTCCTAAATGAAACATCTTCAGCAAACCCCTCCCCTCAAAGCTCAGGGATCTATGTGGAAGAGGAGGTGGAAAGATTGTAAATGCCAGAAGTGATGGATGAGTCCAAGGAAACAGTATCTTTCAGACGCAACAGGACTGATGCACAATGAACTCATAGACACTGCGGCAGCACCCACGAGACATTCATAGGTTTAAGCCAGATGGTGTCTCAGCACTGAGAGGGGAAGTAGACACAGGGTCTCACTCCTAACCAAGAAGCTATCTGCAATCGATATCAGCCTGCAAAAGGACAATCAGCTTTCTCCAATGGATTATCACTGGGTATATTGATGGCAGGTCCCATGACCAAGTAGTTGGCCAGCACATAATGAACTCCATAGTTTTGTTCATTTGTTGGTTTGTATGGGGAGGGACTTTGTTTTCTTCTGCCATTTTTTTTCATTGGGTTTTTTTTTTGTCTGTTTTGAGTTTCATTTGTGTGTGTGTGTGTGTGTGTGTGTGTGTGTGTGTGTGTGTGTGTGTGTTTTAAAGAGAGAGAGAGAAGGAGAGAGAGCTGGGGAGGTAGGTACTAGGTGTGGCCTTATTGGAGGATGCATGCCACTGGGTGGTGGGCTTTGAGGTTTCAAAGGCCCAAGGCGGTATTGTTCTCCTCTCTCCTCCCCCTCTGTTTCTGTCTGTCTGTCTGTCTGTCTGTCTGTCTTTCTCTGCCTGTTGCCCTCAGATCAGGATGTAAACTCCCAGCTACTGCTCTAGCACCATGCCTGCCTGACTGCTGACATGCTCCCTGCCAGGATGGCTAAGAACCAACTCTCTAAAACTGTAAGCAACTTCCCCTCCCCCAGTTAAATGCTTTTATAAGTTGCCTTGGTCATGGCATGGTATCTCTTCACAGAAATAGAACAGTAACTAAGACAGTCATATTTAAAAAAAAAATGCTTCCTCAGGGCTGGAGGTGTAGAGTAGTTGATAGAATATTTGCCTAGTATGTATGAAACCCCATCTGGGTCAGTTCGCAGCATCACACAAACTGAATGTGATGACTCACATTTGTAATTCCATTATGTGAGAGGTGGAGGCAAGAGGATCAGAAATTCAAGATCATCCCAGGTGCATGACAAGTCTGAGGTCAGCCCTGGATACATAAAGGCCTTCAGTTGGTCATTTCTGCCCTATGTTCAGACAATAGTGAAATAATTGATGAAACACAACATTACAAAAGAACCAGTGGAAAAGACATTTGTTTTCGATGACCATCTCCCTGCCATCCCTCACCCCCAACTATCTCACAGAACTCTGGGGGAAAGCACATTCCAGCTATGTGCTCTACAGGCCAGTAACAGTTAATGGAGGGCTTCCATTATGCTATTATGTATTTATAAGCGCGGAAGAAGCATTATTGTCTCCCATAAATACTGTATTAAACATTCAAAAGCTAGAATTCAGTCTGCAATCCCCTGACTTACATAAAACCTCATTTTAATAAACTGGAGTGAGCTTTCCAAGAAACAAGGGCTCTAAAGTTATGTTCGTACATGTCTGTGGACAAGGGAGAGCCGCAGTAATCTGGATCAGGGCTGGACCTCATTCAGTGGTGTTTCCACATTTCTAAACATGCTTGGAAATACACAGCAGTGCTTCCAGAAACTCACTTGTTTCCTTGCATCTACTACACCCGACAGAATTTCTTATTTTAAAAATATTTAGTTGACAGTTTCATACATGTATACAAGGCTACCCTGCACTCTCCCATCTTCCTCTCAAACTTACTACCCCTCCCCTTCCTTACCTGTCTCTTTTCCAGATTCATGATTTTAGGTTTTGTTTTGTGAACCATTTGGTTTAACCAGGGCTCCCTGTGTGACCACTGGGTTGGAGGCCGGTAGGGTTAGTAATGGGAACACAACTGAAGGCCAAACTCCCTCTCTCCCTGATCCAGCCATAGGAAATGTTCAGCAGTGAAAGATGGGGCCTCATGAGCCCATCTTCCATCCATGTCTGGCTGGTGAAGGGGGCCATTCTTTTGCAGACCCAGGGAAGATCTGTAGTTGTTTTTGTGAATGTGTGACTGTACATTGCTGAGATGGCATTTTGTAGCCCTTCTCCCTATCCCCTGGATTGTACTTTTCCCCCATCCCCTTCTGCAGCATTCTCTGAGCCTAGCAGTGCATAGTAAAAATGTCTTCCACTATTCTCAGCATACTGCACAGTCATAAGTCTCTGAGTTCATGGACGTTCACTGAAGAGAGGCTTCTCTGATTAAGGCTGAGAGTGGTTGTCTGTGGGTTAAAACATATACTTAGATGGCAGTTCAGTGTCATGCCAATGTAGCTAAATAACAGAAGAGGGACTAAGACCTCAACCTTCATGGGCTTCGGAATGGTAATATATTACCAGGTATGGATATTCTGCTGTGGAACTCAAAAATAATCTGTGAGAGATCTTCAAATCTCTAGTCTTGTGTATTCAACTTTGTTCCTGTAGAGGCCCCCAATCTATAAAGAGCCCATTGGGAGGGTGATGCCTCATGGGATGGGGATAGTAGGCCAAGGGTAATATGGGAAATAGAGATGGGGGATATTAGGGTGGAAAGCTTTAAGCAGGGAGGGGATGAGAGGTAGGAGACATGGGGCAGGTTAAACCAAACTGAAGGGGACATGAAAAAGCCACATGGAAGCACACAATTTTATAAACATAATTTATTTTTAAAAAAATAAGGGAGATGCTCTGAATGGCTGGGAAAAAATCTCTCCCTAGAACCATGAGTTATTAACCAAAAGTCCCAGTGCTGGGTGTGATCCACACCTGCTATGAGTTGTTAGCCAAAGCTAGCATAGGGGCCCCTGAAGCAGTACGGACTCTTGCCATTGCTCATGTTTACTCCCTGGAACTAGACCACTCTGTTGCATGGTACAGTGGAACCAAGCCAGGACTGAGCTGGTGGCTTCCTCCCTGCTGGCTAGCTTTCAGAGTGCTGCAGTGCCGTGCAGGCTGCTGGAGGGGAGACTGCACCGATGGTCTGGCCCAGCTGTGAACTCTATGAACTGTGAGGAAAACGTGCTAGGTGAGCCGTGCCCACTTCTGCAGTAGTAGCATAACCGCTATAGGTGTAGAAATCTGTACTTTGCATGCTTTCATCCACAAGGGATGCAGAGATAAAATCTATGTACTGTAATAGTGGCCTAACACTTCCCTACTTTGTAAATGTTTCCAATAAAAAATGTCTTTCTTCTCTAGTGTTGACATGGCCTCATATGGCTAGGCCTTAGAAGGAAATCAAGAACAGCTGGTATTTATCCATTTATTTAAAATCAGTCTTGCTAGTACTGATTAATCTCCCAAGAAAATAGTATTTTGGTAGAAACAGTTTCCTCCTGAAGATACTGCCTCTTTTAGTTAGGGTGACTATTGCTGCGATGAAATGCCATGGCCAGAGCAACTTGGGGAGGAAAGAGTGAGTTTATCTCACCCATAGTTCCATGTAACAGCTCATCATCAAAAGCAGGGAGAGCAGGAACTCAGGCAGGGCGGGAACCTGGAGGCAGGAGCTGAAGCAGAGGCCATGGAGAAGCGCTGCTGACCGGCTTGCTCCCCCTGCTTTCTTATAAAACTCAGGAGGAGCAGCCCAGGGGGGACTCTACCCACAATGGACTGGGCCCTCCTGCAATAATCACTGAGAAAATGTCCTACAGGCTTGCCTACAGCCAGATCTTACGGAAGTATTTTCTCAACTGAGGCTCCTTCTCTCGTGACTGTAGCTTGTTGACATAAAAGTAGCCAGCACACTGCCCAAACTACTGCTTAGAGACACAGTGACTTTTTATTATTGTGAAGTCATTGTAGGATCATGACTGACAAAAGAAGGTACTTATGACTTATTAAATATGATTTCTAAACTTAGTCCATCATAATTACACATGAAGCTTAAAAAATAATTTCTACAATATACTTCTGATTAAAAAAAAACCTTTGAGGTGAAATGTTAGAATTTAGATATTTTTAGATTTACTAAAACAATGTGTGGATGTTTAGAAATAACCAGTTAAGAACTGTATTGACTGTTAACACAAGCTTAGACACCTTCAGGGGCCTGCCAGGTGTGAGAAGTAAGAGACAGCCCTTGTAAACATCCCAGGGAAGTGGTAAAACAGTAGTAAATCTGAGAGCTGTTTGAGACATCCAAATCAACCTTTTTGTCAGGTTTTTTTGTTTGTTTGTTTTGAGACAGAGTCTCACTATATAGCGCTGGCTATTCTGAAACTATGCAGACCAGGCTGGCCTCAAACTCACAGAGTCTGCCTGCCTCTGCCTCCCAAGTGCTGGGAATTAAAGATGTGCACCACCACGTCTGACTCAAATTAGCCTTTTATAAGTTTTCCCATTGACCCATATATATCACCAAAATTTTAATGTCCTCTGGGGGAAAAAAAAAACAAATCCAGTCTTCACTCTCTTAAAAAGTGAAGCTCTAAAACACAAACAAACAAAGTGAAGCTCTTTTGAGAGGTGGAGGCAAGGGGATCTCTGAATTTGAGGCTACCCTGGTCTACAGAGTGAGTTCCAGGACAGCCAGGGCTACACAGAGAAACGCTGTCTCGGGGTGGGGGGGTAAATTTCCATCAACCCCACACTCAGACTATTTTCTTTAAAATATAAGAACATTCTTTAATATAATACAGCCATACATAATTCTTTAATGTTCTCTAATAGCTACTATATATCTAGATTTTCATAATCATCTCAAAATACCTGAGGTTCGTTTGTTTGAATAAGAACCTGAGTCCATGTGTTGTTCTTGACTGCTACATCTCTCACTTTTCCTCTAAAGACGGTGATTTATCTATCTCCGTTTTCTTTATTCCCAAAATACCAGACCCATCTCTTGGAAGCCTCTCTTTCTGGGGAGGGCTGATTTCTTCCCTGTGCTATCATTGCATTTGTTCCCGTATTTCACTTGTTAGGCACAGTGACTGGGTCTAGGCACAATTCTTTTGGTAAAGCTATTTCAAAACTCTTTGCATGCTGTCAGAAGAAATGCCACTTCTGATTGCTCCGAGCATCTTCTAGAGAGGCTAGTATTAGTGGGCTCAGGTGGTAGCCGCTTGAGCCTTCCACTTTTAACTTCTCTACCACCATTTCTTCTAAAAGTTTCAGCATCCACCGGGCGGTGGTGGCGCACGCCTTTAATCCCAGTACTCGGGAGGCAGAGCCAGGCGGATCTCTGTGAGTTCGAGGCCAGCCTGGGCTACCAAGTGAGTTCCAGGAAAGGCGCAAAGCTACACAGAGAAACCCTGTCTCGAAAAACCAAAAAAAAAAAAAAAATTTCAGCATCCACCGATAACTGTTGCATAGAACACATCAGTACTTGTGAGTTACTAACACCAGCACTGCTTCTATTTCCAAACTGATTTTCTAAAGAAAGCTTGCACTCATCAACTAGGCTCATTTGCTTATTCTGAAGATGCAGTCTGTTAACCAGATACCACCTAACTGATTGGGGCAGGAAGGGATGGTGAGCTAATACTGAAAAAACAAGTATGTATTTAAACGTTGCCTTCTTCTACCTAACTGCCCCCCAGAGGCAGGTCTAGACTAACAACTGCCAGTCTGCAATCTGGTATGGTGTCCTGCTTTGCAGCCTGGCCTCTCCTCCAGCAGCTGTCAGAATTTAGGAAGGCGACTTATTCCTGCCTCACATACTAGTTCTAATGCTGCAGATTTTTGTAGTGCTTAAACATTCTTTCAAATCTTAATTCATTTACTCAACAGATACTACTTGTGTTTATGCTAAACATTTTGAATATGTTGTGGTGCCATCAAAAAGTGTGGGCAAGCAAGGATATGCTATTAATAGATGAGCTGGTAATCATCACCCAGTCTCCTGAAAGCCATCTCAGACACACAGGGGACAAACAGTGCAGTGACGTGCAGACGGTCCTTTGGCAAGTATTCTCTGTCCACCTTCCAGATGATCACTTCCAAGCCCCTCCTGAACAGAAACCCTCGAGTGCCTACTGAATTTAAGCCTTTCAAAGTCCAGTCCTTTACATATTTGAATATGAAAAATGGTCAGCTCCTTGTCCACCTCTAAGTCTGATCTTCCTACACCAGCCTTTTCAGCATCTGGTACCCTGAGTCTGTTCGAGCGCCCCGGCAATACGAGCCAGTCTTAACTCCTTTCATTTTAGCTATTGGATTACTCTTGCAGGTATGCTATATTTGAAAATGTTAAGGTATTTCTGCTTTTCTATTCTACCAAGGGCCTAAATTTACCTTGAAGTTTTGAATATTAAAGCAAGCATGAAGGGAGGAAATATACAGGTTTTGAATTGTCAGGAAACAAGAATCACTTGCTTGTCACTTGAGAGAGGATTTTTAAATCTCCTTCCTTGGAACATGAAAAATGGTAGTATAGAATGCAGGAAAGGAAAAAGGGATGCTCCGGCACAGGTAAAGTAAGGAAAATCTACGGGTCCTGACCCTGGGAAAGCATGGCAAGGATGAAGGCTGGGCAGAAGACAGAAGGGAGGCAGAAGCGGGTCTAGACAGGCACTGGGAAAACTGCACGAGGCTGCTGGCCTGCCAGTACTGCCTCTAGATCTGCAAAGAAGGACGCTGCATAAGGACTCCATTCCGGCACTTCTCCCTACACAAGGAACCCTGCCACTTTCCAAACAGGACCCAGATGACAGGTTCTGTAATCCCCTGCCTCAACCCACTCCAGGGCCTACTTGGGCTTCCTTCCTGGCTCCTTTTTGGGCTGTGCTCCCAGAGTGTGTAGCTCTTTGTCAAAGTTGCAAAAAGGGGGGGGGAGGGGGTTGGTGGGGCTGGGTGTGGGACATGGAGCTCAGGCATGAGTACTCCAGACTACTCCAGGGCCAGTGGGCTCCTCAAGATCTGGAAGAGGAGGGCTGGCTATGCACTGGGAACCCCAACACAGATACTTCTAAAGAATCAAAACCTGGCTTTCCAGCCTTGTTCTTTGAGACAAGAAGAGGATGATGTTGGTGGGTGTCAGAGGCTTCGCACATAGCCAAGATTGGGCTGGGATATAGGCACAGGGAGAGCATACATGTGGACAAAGAGGAGACTGGGCAGGTGTTAGATACTCACCCCTCCCCCACCACTCCCTAAGGCTAAGTGGTTATTCGTAGTACTGCCAAAAGTCAGAGCTGGCAAGAAACCAAGTCAGGGGGAAATGTTTTCCAAAGCAAAGCCTAGGGTAGAAAACGCAACCTAACTGTGGGTGTGTGCTCTTTAGTATGACTTGCTAGTGTTTGCATTTTCAAGTCTGTCATCATGAAGATGTGTTTGTCAACCAAGGGAAATGGAACTTGATTTGCTGATATGCTGTATTAGGTTTTCAGTATTTAGACATGTGGTATGTAGTGTGTTCCCGTGACCTGTTTCTAGCAGACCTGAAGGTCTAGGGGAAGCAGACTTTTGGTTTATGTTCTGTCACTGTTCAGTGGCACTAAGAATGGAGAGGTTGCTAGGTATATAGAAAGGGACAGGGCTTTCAGTGTGAAGAACATTGGGAGTTTTGGCACACGACAGGGCAGTAAACGTGTTTGTGGGGAGGGGGTCAGGACAGAGGGTCACTGACATCAGTTGGAAAGAAAGAGGCCTAATTTGGAGCAAAGACACCAGAGTGTTGGGACTATGAAATTAGAAGCAGCCAGAAACATACCTTGAAAGGCCGTGCTAAACCAGCAGCAGCCAGTCCAGGAGGCACCAGGGAGAGTCACAGCAGCAGCCTGTGCAGAGCACCCCTGCCCTACCCCGGATAATACATACTCCACAGCAAGGAGCACGAGACACTAAACTTGTTAGCTAACACATTTAAAAGGTCCCCCTCTAACCCCCCACAAAGATATGAGTAAACGAATACTGGGTATATTGGAGAAGTAAACCTCACTTGTTTACATATTTGAGTATCCACTACATTTTCTATTCTACCACCACAGGCTCATCATACTAGCTTTGTGGAAATAAAAAACCAAAAACTATCACATTATTAAATTTGAGTTTACTGTTGAGTACAACCCCTATTTTTTAAATATAAACCTTACAAATAGTTATTGTTTGTCCTACTCAAGCTACTTTTCCTGAACCTTGAATTTCAATGTGCACCAGAATCATTCAGAAGCTTTGTGAAAACAGACATCTGGCACCCTGCAGCCTCCTATTTACCAGAAGCAGGAAACTTGATCTTATGAGATTTTCCTGGAGGATTCACCATTTGCTCCCCTGGCCCTCCCTCTTGATCCCAAGCTGACTCACCCTATTGTTGCTGCTGATTCCCTCACTGGTGTTAAAACCAGTGTTTCTAGAATTCAGTTGCTGACTTAGAACCAATGGCTCTCCAGGAAGCTTCTAGACTTCTGGTCCCAGACTGGGACGACTGAGACACCAGCCTCTTAAACTGAGCAACTACTGAGTCTCAGCCCCTCCAGTGTGAGACGTCTCCTGTTGCTATTCCAACATAAGCTAACTTACTACATTCTTTACACATTTATTTATAAAGAGGAGGGGGAGGAGGGGGAGCAGGAGCAGTTGTTTTCACTGTTACTTTTGTTCCAGGTGATGTCAATGCTCCTGTCTGGAAACCACACACTGTAAACTAGTGTTCTAAGTCCTGTTAATGGAGAGACAATTTTCTGATCTAACTTACAGGCATATAAACTCATCACTCAATATTACACAAACTTATCAGGATGTGTTTCTGTGTATTTGTAACAAGGGACTGCCATTTCTCCCCACCAGAACAAACCCTTAAACTGACAGATTCCAATGCAGCAGAGGCTATGGGCAAACATAGTACCTGGTTGCTGAGTTAATGTGCACTGCTTGTACAGGACAATAAAGAGTAAGTACCAATATTTTTTAAACACCCATCCTTTGGCCCAGGAATTTATTTTGTGGGAACCCTACAGAAATCAATCAATGTTTATAGGAACATTCTAACATACTTAAGTTAGAAACAAACTAAGTACCCCTTAGTAGAATGCTGGTCTAGCATGCATGAAGCCCTAAACTCAATACCTAGCACTAAGTAAACTGGGCATGGTGGTGCAGGCCTGCAATCCCAGCTGCACAGAACCAGACACAGGAAGATCAGAAGTTCAAGGTCATCTTCAGCTATACAGAGAGTTTGAGAACAGCCTGGAATACAGGAAGGGAAAAGAGAACTAATGAAATGAGTCACAAAAGATATTGTATGAAGGATTATATGAGAATTTCTGTAGTCTAACTACTGTATAGTTTTCATAACATGGTCGGCTAAAAAAATCTGCAACAAAAGAGCTTTTGTGGATAGTCTACTGTGGTATTCAACTGCTGAAATTTAAATTATAAGATAAACTTCTATTAATGTTCTAAGAAACTATACTAGTGCACTTATCAAATTGATTATCTCAGCCACTATTTTCTTCACTCCTTAGAGAATACATGGTCTGTCAAATTCCCGACATGTTAAAAAAATGATGGAATGAGGGGGAAGACCAGCCATGAATCTTAGCCATCAATAAATCTTTCACTTCACTTCAGTTTTACATGCCTTTTATGTTTCCACATAATATTTTTGTTTGATGGTGCTGGGGTGGAATCCAGAGCATGGTGCATGCTAAGCACATGCTCTACTGCTGACCTACATCCCTAGCCTTTATACACACTTAAAAAAAAAAAAACCCTAAACTTTGTATTATATAGTCCTATAGAACCATATACCGCCTTCCAAAATGAAGATACCATGTATGCACAGACTACTACCTCCAACTACTTCAGGAAATCCCACGTACACTTTTAACAACAGTCCTTAATTCAAGTAGAGCTTTAATGACAAGTGAGCAGAACATTAGGGAACGTGGAAGGAATCCAGAGGGTGGAGGACAAACACTCTAGTTAAAGAGCAGACATGGAAAGCATGGGCTCTAGTGTGGGCCTCATTACTGGGAATACAGACCTAACGTCAGTCACTCTGAATCGGGAGCTTAGATCAAGTTGCAAGATGAGGACAAGGAACTAAACCACCAGTCTTTCCCAATGCCACAGAGGAACTAACCAGCAGATTATTTTCAAGCAATTTGCCAAGAGCTACTTGAATTGAAAATGTACAAAAGTTTATCCCAACAATTCCATATCCATAAATGTACCTAAAAGAAACACACAAATAGGCAGTGTGAAAATACATTCTCAAGAATCTCACAGCAACATATTTGTAACTGAAAAACAAGTCATCCATAATGACAACTTAGGCAATACTCAGCAACTGATAAAAT
Source organism: Peromyscus aztecus (assembly GCA_902168405.1). Taxonomy (NCBI): domain Eukaryota; kingdom Metazoa; phylum Chordata; class Mammalia; order Rodentia; family Cricetidae; genus Peromyscus; species Peromyscus aztecus. Next base: position 11,635 of record CABHPQ010150410.1, on the reverse strand, counting down.
CTACATATTAAAAGACATCCCTACCACTGAATGACTGACAACACAGAACATACAGTATCTTGGTGTACAGTGCAATATGCAAATGTTTGATATGGATGAAGCTATACATCCTTCAAGGATTTGTAAATATGTGAACAATTACAGAGTTACTTAGGGAACTAGGTACTTACAAGTTCTCTTTATCACTGATTTCACATGCTGCCTTTATTCTAATGTGCTGCTGGGACTAATTCTAACATTTCACTTCCCTTGTTCATTGAACCATTTTTTAATATTAAACTTTTGGTTCATTTAGCAATATATTACAAACACCATTGTGTCTTTCTTAACACTTATATAGTATCGCACTGTATGAATGCATTATAAACAGTGCCTTTTCTCCTATGACTTAAAATACATTGGAAGATCCTTGAAGCACATCATCATCTATTTGTGTGCTTAATCTAAATTTGTAGATATGGAATTGCCTGAGCAAAGCGTGTATGTATTTAATTCTGATAGCTTTTGCCAGCAAACTCCGTGTCTGGCAGGGCTGGTTTCTTCTCGCTTTCTCAGTTTTAATGGCTAGTCTAATATGTTCTCTCAAATGAAAACAAGCATAGTATTTATTGCAGTGGCATTAAATTTACAAAGTAACCCAAGAAAACTGTTTTCGTGCTGTCTTCCTATGAACAGTAAGGCACAGCCTTGAGTCTATTGTCTTCTAAGAGTTTTTTTTCCAAAGCAGGATTTTTCTCATATAGGTGTTTCAAACATGTCTGATGGAGTTCATACACGTGTCTGTTTCAGCAATCACAAACAGAGATCTTGAGGTATATCTTCTAAATGGTTTAGGTTCATGGAGATATAGATATGAGGTCTTTATTTTTACTAAATACTTTTATTGAATTGTATTTACACACAGAGAACAGTGCACAGAGCATGACTGACGGCGCAGCTTGGTAAATACTCATAAAATGAACGCACCTCTGTAACCAGCACCAGGGCGCCCTTGTAGTCTCTTGTAGGAGGGCAGAGAAGCCAAGTAGAACACAGGGTACAGCAGATGGTCATACTTACAGAGAGCTCACACACAGCAGACCTAGCAGGTGACCAAGCCAGTCCTGAGAGCACTTACTTTGTGGAGGGAGCGAGGGAGGCCATTTCTGACACTTGGCTCCATCTGGTGGAAATGTGGAAATGCAGTCCTCACGCTGCCTGCACCTCAACTACTGCTGCTACTTGGGTTCTTTTACGGTTTGGTGTCTCAACAAATTCCTTTGGGTTTTTCAAGTAGATGATCCTATTTGCCAAATTTGAATCTTCCTGACTCGTGTCTTTGCTCTGACTTCCTTGGCTAAAGTTCTTGTGTGTTGTTTAGTAAAGGAGACAGTAAGCATGTTCCTGTTCTGGCTTTGTCAGAAAGACTCTGGATTCAATGGTAGGATGCTTGCCTCTAGGGTAGAGGTGCAATGTTAGTGAATTCTTTATCAGTTTCTGATATGAGTACTTAATTCTATCAGATCAAATGTCTTTTCTTTAACACTATATTAAGATGGTCTAAAACTGAATTATACTTGCATTCCTAATACGAATGCAACTGAGCCATAATTTTATTCTCTCTTTCAAGTGCTACTGGGTTGCAGGCCTAACAATTCGCTAAATAATTTTTATTGATATTTATGTTTGTGTTTGCAGGTGTGGAGGCTTGAAGTCAACCTCAGTTGTTCTTCAGCTTTTCACGTTAGGTTTTAAAATTTATTATTATTTGTGTATGTGGGCACACATGTCATGGCACACATGAGGTTATAGGACAACTCCGTGGAGTTGGTTTTCTCCCTTTGCCTTTATATGGGTTATAGGAAATCTAATTCAAGTTGTCAGGCTTGTGTAGCAAGAGCCTCTACCAACTGAAACAGTTCACCTGCCTCACCTTATTTTCTCAACAGGGCTTGTCAGGGGGATTTTGGGTCTTCATGGTTGAGTGGCAAACATACTAGAAGAGCTATCGTCCCAGTCTGGAGATACTAGCAAGCCTGAAGGACTTAGGATTTCCTTTTTTGGCATAATCCTTGTGTGTTTTAAAATGAATGTGATTGGGCCAACTTTACAAAGTAAACATGGGAAAAATTTCTTTTATGTAGTAATTTAAGATTCAAGATTCCTTTTCTAGCCTCTGGAATTATTAAAGCAATGTTGAGATTCTTCAATCTTACAAGATTGTACAATGGTCTTTATTTGCATTTCCCTATGGTAGTTATAGTCTCTGTATTAAATTTTACTAATTTGCATTTTTCTCTAAAAACTTCACCTTTGAATTTGTGTGAGATTCCTAAGACAACTTGAAATCAGCTGTGTTTAATGGCCCTTCCCCTTGTCATTTAAGTTCTCCCAGGTGCTCCTCCTGTGTCTTTGAGGTTATCTGATGGTTGTTTCCCTGAGCATCCTTACCATGCCAAGGCCAGAGCTTTTGCGTTTCTTGGCTTTAGATTACCTGCCTTTGCTTTTCTTCCTGCCTCCTTCCTCTGCTGGGTCTCGTTTTGCTCCTTGCTGCAATTCTGAGGCCGTGCGTGTCACTGCAAACACTACAGCTGCTGTCACTGCCTGTTCAGTGTTAGGTTTCATTGGTCCGGTTTGCTCTCATCTGTGAGGGCGCTGCTCTAACTCTGGGGACCGAATACTCACCTGCTTTTTAAGTTAAGTCATTGGTCAGAAGGAAGAGTTGCTCTAGGAAATGGCTCCACCTTCCCAGCACCTTTCCATTTTCTGTCATTTAAATGATTATGTATGCCTATAATTATGCATCTGTGTCTACAGGCCTTTCCTCCCAACATTTATTTTAGCTATGTCTCCTTTATGTCCCAGGCCTATTCTGTCCAATTTGGATTCTAATTCTAGCAGTTTCTTTCCAGTGCCGTGCTTTACCTCATTAATTTCAAAAGGTACATGGCATCAGGCCAGGCTGTTCTATCTACTATGACCAACATACCTTCCACTGCTCCACACTCACCAGACCGCTGACAGGATCTTTCAGCCTTTATTTTCAGATCGGCCCATTTCCCTCTGTAGTGAGAACATGGCAATACCACAGTTCTCCAATTTGCAGGGCTTCAGAACTCGGGTGCTTTCCTCCTCTCCCCTCTGCACAGCAGGTGAAACTATGCCAGTAAGCCCATTTGTTCTTTCACTTGTGCTGAGGCTCATGGGTACCACCTGTCCCCAGCGCTGCAGCGCCTGTGGCTATACCTGATATTCCTGTCACTCACTGGGGAAGTTAAGAAACTGCTCTGTTGGCAGCATCTTCCTTCAGTCCAAACCCTGTTAAGGTTTCCATGTACAAGAGATTTTAAAAACACTTTTATGGTCATATGAAACCATAATTAGAAATTTGCTGTATGTAAAGTGCTTTTTATATACGATCTCGTTTAAACCTGAGTCAGCCTAGTGAATGATATTCTATTGCTCGCTTCATTGTGCCATAGGGGAATTGGATCCAAGATCATGCCGCTCAATGGGCAGATATGTAATTTAAACGTCAAGTCATCTTGCTTCAGATGACCTCATCACTCTGTTTATCAAATACTATCAGGTCTGGCACTTCAAATTATGACCATTGTCAGCAAAATTTATATTTGAACTTTATTACTTATACCTATTTAAAAATCTAATAAAAACAAGAATTGCAGGTCAAACCTAAAACTGTAGGTGACAAATAAATGTTCCTTGCTACTACTCTTCCAAAGTTCACTAAGAGGAGGAGATGGAGAGAGGTTGGCTAGAAGGGCACGGCATGGCACATCTGAACTTCATGCTTCTCCTCTTACTGTGCCCCTACTGGGACAGAACAGATTATACGTGAAACGTTGCTTTTAATTTACTTTATTAATAAATATTTTCTTAGACACACCTATTTAGGAAAAGCTAGAAATAGTTTTTCCATACTTCAAAAGAACTCAGTATTTTTTGGTTGATATGTTTCTATGAAACACCAACATTAACTGCTCCATAAAGTTTCACATGGAACCTTGGCTCTTAAGAGTATATTAGAATTATTCTGCCAATAATATTCCTTTGCCAGTAAATTACTCAAGGAATTTGCAAATACAAATTACTTTTCTGTTATAAAACTTCTCTTTATTAGTAACCAATTTTCTTACCTTCCAACAATTGACAGCAGCAACTCGGGAAAAACACTGGCTCCTGATATACACCTAGAGAATTTTCATCCATGCTGTTTCAGTTCTTAATGGCTAAGAGAGAACTCAGTTTGAGGCAGGACTGTTGTTACTTGCTTGGATTTAAACAGAAGCAACTGGAACAACTCCTGGGAGGATATAACATTTGTTGGTAAAGCTTTTCTCTCCATCACTGGAAGATTTCTCTCTAATGAGGATTTGGTTGGTTTGTTAGTTTGGGGGTCGAGGATCACAGCCAGGGAGCCCAGGGCCTGTGCAAACCAGGCAGTGACGTGAGCTAGACTCCCAGCACTGCTTCATTTGACTTTGCAAAGTCAATTCTAAAACTAAGCAATGTATTATCTTTAATCATATGCTCAGTTTCCCTCCAGAAGTATTTTTATTTAGGAAATGTCTCTTTAGTTTAGAAAATAATGAAAATGCTATTATCTACCCAGTGACACTGATAATTTAGCTTTTACAGTGATGTCTGTAGATTAGTAACACAACTTTTATTACTAGCAAGACTAACACACTTATTTCCTCTAATGAAGAAATTTCCTTCTTGTCACCAAGTCATGGATGTGATTTATTGACAAGTTGATTGCTAACAAAGAATTTTACACCAGTTTCTTTTGGTTGTTAGTTCATAAAATTAAGACAATAAAACAAGACAATGAATAAGTGAAACCATAATTTATCCCCTCTAGATGGATATATTTCCCTCCCACGTAGCCAAAAATATAAAAATATAAATGACTATGTATACCTCAGTGGTTCTGTTTATATTTAAAGATTTATCAAACTTGAAAACATTAGAAAATTATTTACAGGTTGAGTATCACTATCCAAAATGCTTAGAACCAAACATAATGTTTCAGATTTTCAATTCTGTTTTCAGATTTTTCGAATATTTACATATACACTTTACCTTGTGGATGGGACCCGAGTCTAAACACGGAATGCATTTATTTCATACACTTTACTGAGTAATTTCAAGTAGTTTTATATACTATTTACAGTGTCCCTGAAATTCCATCTGTGACCTGTTGCATGAAGTGGTGGAATTTTCCAATTGTGTCATGCTGTCAGTCAACAAATTCAGATTCTGGAGCATTTCAGATAATGGATTTTATTATTTTTGTTGCTGTTTTGTTTTTTCAGTTCAGGATGGGGTCTCACTATGCAGCTGTGTCTGGTCTGGTACTTACTATGCAGACCAGGATGGCCTTGAACTCACAGAGATCTGCCTGCTTCTGCCTCCCAAGAGCTGAGATTAAAGGCATGTGCCACTATGTCTGGCCCAGATACGGAATTTTAGATTAAGGATGCTCAACCTGGTGGGAGATAAAGCAGCTAACTATAGCGGCTACAAAATACTGAAAAAAAAAAAAAATCCAAGCAACTAAAAAGAACTCAGTTATAACCATACAAGTATAATTTACAGTGTCATGAACCTCAGAAGAATAGAACACTGAATATCTTTTTTCTAGACAGCAAAGATTATTTCTTCCCTTGCCCCCGACCAAAGGTAGCCAATGATTTGGGATTAAAACAAAACATAACAGGTACTCACCCAAGGAACCTATAATAAAGACACAACACAGACCCTTCTCATTCATAATTACATGACCTTCTCCCTCAGTTATGCAGTACTCTCTCTTTAGAAAACTATAGTATTAGTTAAGCCTATTTTTTCTTACTATGAACTTTTAATTTCATCTGTATAGATTACCCAAGTCTAGTTGGCACATCTTAAGAATAACAAAATATGTTATTCTTGAAGAAAATTATGAGACCATCGATTTTTAAAGAAAAACCCCAGATACTTAATTCAATAAAGCAAATTTCTTCCCATCAGCAGTAGAGATTTTTTTAAAGTGATCACTAAATGCTCACCTGAAGATTATCAATGCCATATGAAGTGTAAACTTGAAGATTTGTATCCATTTTGTAAGCCAGAACTTGTACTGAAGGGTTTTAAGAAGATAATCTACATACATTTGGCAAATCTATCCCAAGAAACCTCTCAGAAACACACTATAAACATTTAAGAACCACAACAGAGTCCTGCTGAGGTTCCCAACTTCAACAAGAATTTTCTTTAAATCCAGTACAGTGGAAGTGTTAGCAGTACGAGCTTTGACTTAAGACTACACCTTTAAAAAAGAGCACACTTGGTTACACATGGCTTTTAACCTTGAGCTACAGTTATGCTACAAACCCATTACCCCAAGGTCAGTCAAGTGGAAATATGGACATTCTCTGAGCACTCTTTAGAGTCCTTGGTCTTCCAGCTTTGATGGAGATCTTGAAGGCGTTCAGAAGTTCGTGTGCTTACATTCAGAGCAGGATGAACCTTACAGATTCCACTCTCCTCCATTAGGGACAGGCCACAGATCCCGAAGTATGCATGCAAAGCATCTGAAAAGGCATTTCAAGCCAGGATCAGCATTCTCACTTGTACACACTGCAAAGTACCTACAGCCAATCACTACATTGAAAGAATTAGAAAAAATGCTAGCTTGAATGAATTAGCCTCCATTTCCAGCACTATTTTAAAAAGTCAATCAAAATTATGTACTGTATTACTGAAATTACTATTAGAGGAACACATCACATGATTGTTTTGCCTATGTTCTCTAAGGATCAGAATAACAATGCCTTCTGCAGACTCCAAAATATAGAGAAAAAAGAATTTACATTATAAAAGAATTTTTTTCTTTCATTTTCAATTTTGTTTTCATGGTGCTAAGTGCACCTAGGGCCTTCCAGATTCTCAGCACACCCTTCACCACTGAGTTGTAACCAGAGCCCTAGAAAGCTCTCTAAAAATGAAAGTAAAAACAGCCTTTGAAACCAAGCAGCAACACCTGCCCTCCCACCCTTTGTCTCAAAAGCTCCTAAGCATAAGCCAACACTGTGTGGAGTGGATGGAACTCCTAAGTATATGGTAACACTGTGTGGAGCAGACGGAACTCCTAAGCAAATGCCAACACTGAGTGGAGTAGACGGAACTCCTAAGTATATGGCAACACTGTGTGGAGCAGACGGAACTCCTAAGCATAAGCCAACACTGTGTGGAGTAGACGGAACTCCTAAGCATAAGCCAACACTGTGTGGAGTAGACGAACTCCTAAGCATAAGCCAACACTGAGTGGAGTAGACGGAACTCCTAAGTATATGGCAACACTGAGTGGAGTAGACGGAACTCCTAAGCATACACCAACATTGTATGGAGTAGACAGAACTCCTCAGCAAATGCCAACACTGTGTGGAATAGACGGAACGGAGAGTCTACCTGGAGAGATGTGCCATTTCTTCCCTGACAGTCCACACAGACTCACTTTCTATGTGGTGTAGTGACGACTCTTCTGCCCTAGCCTCACTAGTCCCCCATTTCCAGGGAGCCACAACCCTCTGCTGAGCAGTCATGAAAACACATGGCCTCTGCTTGCCGGAGAACCTTATATAGACTTCAGAAATGCTCAGATCTCTGCAGTTGCAGGAACACTACAAAAAAAGTTTCATAGCAACCAAGAATACTTTTCTATTTTTGAAATGGCCAGCATTTAAGATCCTAAGAGCTATTAAAGTTCAGAATACCTTACCAGGTCTAACTTTGTCACAAGCTAAATGGCTCACTTTCATCTAATTTTCAGAGTAAAAAATAAAATTTTCCCTGTTCCCTAAAGTTACTCTAAAATTACAAGGTGAACACAGCAGTATTAACCTAGTTTAGAAATCAGAAAATCTTCCAGGAAAAACAAAGGTAAAAGGGGCTGGAGAATTAGCTCAGCAGTTCAAGAGCCCTGGTTGCTCTTTCTGAGTTGCAGCACCCACAGCTCCTAACCATCTGTGCCTCCGATTCCAGGGCTCCGACACCCTTTTCTGGCATCTGCAGGTGCTGCATGCATGTGCTGCACAGACATAAATACAGGCAAAATATTCATACACATAAAGGTTAAAAGAAAAAGGTGAATAGCAAGGAGTATAACACCAATTGAGAATAAAATAAATTGTATCTTGTGTAAAATCTAAATCTCTCCATATTGAGATTTTTTTTTTCTCAAAAGAAGTTTTGTAAAAGTCAGAAATCAGTACTAAATTTCAAATTTAAAACACAACAAAATACTCAAAATACTCAAGCAATCCAAAACCCAAACCCTTCATCTGTAGACAGTGATATACTTCCTTTAATAAAATAGAAGTATTCTTCATAAAAATAATAACAGTCCTGGTGCCAAATCTGCTACAAATCTTACTAAATCCAAGCTAGGGCACTCATTTGGAAAACTGTTGCTCAGATGGTTCTCCTAAAGGCTTGGCAAGCAGGCCTTGCCCCTCAGACCGTCTGTGTGATGGTGTGCAGGCTCCAGGGACACCGTGTCTCTAAGTCGTCAACACATCCACATGTGGATACCAACGCTAAACTTAGCAACTGATCTCTCTAGAAAACAGCTCCATGAATTTCCTTCTAAACAGACTGGAAAGCTACGCCTGATGGTGGTCCACACCTGGAAGCCTGCACTTGGATGGCGAAGACAAGAGGAAGACTCAAGACCATCTCTGGCGATGTAGTGGGTTCAAGAGGAACTTGGGCACATTAAAAGATCCTGTCTCAAAAACCTAAAGCCAACTGAACAAAAAGCCCACAAAAATAAAATTCCACAATACCAGAAATAATTGTTATTTCAAATATATGAGATGCTTTCCAAATGATTGTTTCTTATATCTGTTATTTGTCAAAACACTGTCAGACTGACAAAAAAAAAAAAATGGTATCAGGACCAAAATAATCACCAAATTTCTTAAGACATCAAACATATTTATATCTATGTGTTATATATACCAAAAATCTCAAAACTAATATTTTGCTTTGGAAATTGATTTGTGAAAACATATGTTGGGGTATACCTTTGTAGCATCCCTCATTTTCTCTAAGAAAGCATGTTTTACATTAAAAAAAAAAAGGCAGGTGTAATTATTTCTTTTACTTTAGCACAAAAATATGATTTCATGAGCCTCTTCTTTAGTTTGACTCAAGTACACACTCAAAGCACAGAAGTTCTCTAGAGATGAGCAGAAAGCACTTCCTAATGCTGTGATAACCAAGACCACGATTCTATTACAATGCTACAATGCCATGCCTTAGAGCTAGCTGTGTATGTCTATAGTTAATCCTCCAATAACATGCTAATCAAACATGCCTACTCTCAATTACTTTAGCAATGATTTTTATAGACAAGCTACAAACAGGTTCATTTTGCTAGAGTAAAACCTAACGGTGTGAGTAAAGGCTGAGAAGGATGCTAGAGAGGGGTGCTATTTTTTGAGTGCCAGTCATACGGTCTGTAGCTATTTAGTTCCTGCATTTTAGGCAAGAAGCATGAGAAATCAGAAATTAAGGTATTCATCTAAACCCAGAGTAGTAGCCTTTCATCCTGGCACTTGGGAGGCAGAGGTAGATGGATCTCTGCATGTTTGAGGACATTCTCAGTGAATTCCAGGCCATCTGGGACTACACAGTAAGACCCTGACTTTAAAAAAAAAAAAAGCTAACTGAAACACCAAAATTTGGAGGACAGTATAGGCAGCAAGGGATACCTGTATTCAGAATCTGAGAAAGTTTACTAAGTTAGTATATGTTCACTGTACATAGTAATGACTTTCATAAGATATTTTCATTGATGTATATCATGTGTACCCTCTTTTCTTCCCAACCTGACAGTCTTTTCTGCTTTATATCATATGTGTATAAATGATCATCTATGTCTACATAAAATCAAGGATCCCAAATGAGGGTAAACAGAGACAGGTATCTATCTGAGCATGTTGCACTCTGCTTACTGTGAGAATCTCCAGTTGCATCCATTTTCTGTCAATAATATAATCTCATTCTGAATAAACTCCATTCGGTACATATACCACACTTTCTTTACCCATTCATCTGTTGATTGACACCTAGGCTGGGTCTATAACTTGACTATTGATGACACATGGCTACTGAAGGCTCTCTGTAGTATGTTACTTTACAGTTCTTTGGGGTATACACCCAGAACTGGTACAGCTGGATTATATGACAGATCCATTTTTAATCTTCTGAGGAACCTACAATCTGATCTCCATAGTGGCTGGAATAATTTATGTTATCACTGGCAGTGTTTAAGGAGTCCCTTGCCTGGCATTCTTGTTATTTGTTTAAATGGCAGCCATTCTGACTAGGGTGAGAGGGTATCTGAATGTCGTTTTATATTTCCCTGATGACTAACAATGCTGAATCTTTTATTTTTTCATATTTTTATTGGCCATTTGAACTTTCATCTTTTGAGAACTGTCTGTTCATTTCATCATCCTATTCATGGGCTGAGTTGTTTGGAATTTTGGTATTTAGGTTTCTAAGTTTTTATGTATGCTAGATATTAATCCTCTTTCAGATATATGGCTAGTGAAGATATTTTCCCATTCTGTAGGCTCTCTTCACTATATTAACTGTTTCCTCTGTTGCCTAAAAAGATTTTAATTTCATGGGATCTTGTCAATTGCTGGCATTATTTCCTTGCTCTAAGTAAGAACTTAAAACTTTACTAAGAGTAGAGAAAGTCCTTGATTTTAGTAGCAGTGCTCTGAGTTTTTCAATGTTGGTTAAAGCTGTGCCCTGCATAGCCTTTATTATGTTGAGTTACATCTCTTTTATTCCAAGTTTCTTCAGGGCTTTTATCTTGAAGTAATGTTAGATTGTCAGTCTTTTCTGTATGTATTGAGATGATCATGTGATATCTATCTTTGAGCCTTAATTATGTGATGTTATATATTTAGTGACGTGTGTGTTGAACTATCCTTGCATTCCTAGAATGTAGTCTACTTGCTCATGGTAAATGAACATTGTTTAAAGCAGGGTCTCATGTATGACAGGCTGGCCTCAAACTCATTGTGTATCCACAGATGACCTTGAACTTCCAATTCTCCTGCTTTCACTTTTTATGAGGTGGAATTACAAGCATGCATCATCACATCTTGTTGACATTGTGCTAGAGATCAAATCCAGGGTTGTATACATGCTAGACAAACATTCTAGTAACTAGCTATACCCAAGCCCTTGAGCAATATTTTTTAATGTGTTGTTGAATTTGGTTTTGGAGAATTTGTTTTTTTAAACTCAGAAGTCATTCTTGTTTCCCTCAGGACTCGGTTAGCTTTATCAACTTGAAATAATCTAGAATCACTTGTGAAGAGGGAACCTCAGTTGAAGAATTGTCCAGTTCAAACTGACCTGTTGCCATGTTTGTAGCCACATTTGTGGGTAACTGACTTGATTGTTGACAAACGTAGGAGGGCCCAGGCTGCTGTGGTAAGTAATAGCCCTGGGCACATGATCCTGGGGGGTATAAGAAAGCTCACTTGGTTGGGAGGGGTTGGCGCATACCTTTAATCCTAGCACTTGGGAGGCAGCCTGGTCTACAGAGTGAATTCCAGGACAG
>CABHPQ010150409.1:0-23095 GCA_902168405.1 Peromyscus aztecus | reverse complement strand
AAAAAAAAAAGAAAGAATAAAAGAAAAAGAAGTGAGAACTGAGAAAGATCTCTTATGTCGGGTCCCCCTCTCTCCTGAGTTTTCTTCCTCTCCATCCAAGAGAAAGCCACCTGCCTGTGCCTCTCACTGTGGATCTCTCTAGGAGCATGCCTGGGTTGGTGAGTGCCTGGTGCTACCTCCAAATCTGGGGTCCTCCCAGTGACCACAGTAACTAGATGGGTGCATGAGTTACAGATGTGATCACAGATACCTCTCTCATCACAGAAGGGGAAACTGAGGCTTGGACAAAAGAGACTCCCAGAGACAGTACTGCAGTGAGAACACTGTTCTGAGACCTTGTGCACAGTCCAAATGCAGCTGCTGTGGTCTGGTTTGTGTCTGTGCACACTTGGGGTGTGGGTGCTTAGAGGTATTCACACGGTGCCACCTGTGTCTGTCTCTAGCCCCCTCCCTCCCTACCCTAGTATCTGGGATGTGATAATAGACATTCAGGCAGCTGGCTTTGCCTTCCACAGATCCATGGGGGGTGAGGTATGCCTATTCGGAGCCAGTGACAGGCCCTGTGATATCTGCAGAGACTGTAGGCTACTGCCCCTTGCTGTCCTTCTAACTGGGGCCCACTGTCTCTGCCTCAAGCTGAACTAGGTGGAAGGATCAAGGGTCCACACAGGAGACACAATGGGTGGTCTTCACGGTTAGGTGACCCCTTAACTCCTCTGCCTCCCGGTTTCCTCCCCTGGGCGTGAAACCCTGGAAATGCCAGGAAGTAGCCAATAGAGATGAGACCTGTGGGGGTGTGGCCTACAGAGCACCCTCTTCCTCTCACTGCCTGTCACCTCCCTGCACCAGGGCCCTAGGACTGACCTGCACCCCTCGGGCAGAGTCACAGCCAGTTGACATGGCGTGGTATGAAGAGGATGCTGCTGCAAAGGGCTGTGTTAACCAACTGATAGAATGATAGCTGAGCCAGGCCACAAGGCCACATGTCAGCCAGCTCCAATAGTGTCTCTGTGTGGGTCTGCTCACCAGCAAAAGCCTTAGTACACAGATTGCCAGAACAAGGCCTTTTACTGCCCTGTCAGGAAACAAGCATACAAATAAATACAGAAGTCTGTGGTGATGGCCAGAGGGATGTATTTCCCTTGGGGTGATGTCCTGGTACAGTGCTCAACTTGTACACCAGTCTCTGATAGCTCTGCATTTGTAGGCAAGAGAGCACTCACTCAACCTTGCAGAGTCAAATATGGAAAGTTAAGAACTTGAGACCCTAGAGGCCTTGTGTTGGGTCCCCTCCTTCTTATTGCCCGCCTGGACTCTGTTTGTTTCCCTTGGATCAGATTTTACTGTGGGATGCTGTGAACCTTTGCCAGCTGCTACAAACTGTAAATGTTGACTGTTGATGGCATTCAAGTCATTGGTGGGTATCTCCATTCGTCTCGACTACAGAGGGGCCCATGAGGGGTCTGGGGAGTCCATTGCTATCCCGGATGAGCCTTCAAGCCTTCTTCACCCACCAGCCTTCTTCTTCTGGGCTGTCAGCACAAAACATTCCCCCACCACAGTGGTGAGGGACCCCTGGGGCTGCTGGCTCAGGTGCTAACCTCTGCTCCTGGGACCCCTTGGCCTCTGCTCTGCTCTAGGAGTCAGATTTGCAGGCTCTGTTCCTGGGATCCACTGTGGTGACAGTTTCCTTAGCACCTAGGCCAAGGCTAGGGCACACCAGGCCTCCTGACGCAGGACCCCACTGAGGCCAGCCTGGGGGCTCAGGGATGAGGTGAAGGCAAAGTCTTCAGGTTCAAACTTGAACTCCAAATTACCGGGAGCCAGGGATTCATCCGCTGGGCTAGAGGCCTGCAGGCAGGATGGGGTGGGTGAGTATAGAGGAGTCTACCACCTCTCTGGGGCTGGGAGGCATGCCATAGGTGATTTGCTCCAAGGGCCCTCAACCTAGAATGAGTGCAAAGGCCCCTGAGGAGCATGACTAGTAAGTCCTGCAGGGCTTTGGACCACACATAGCTCTGGGGAAGGATGCCACCACGTTGGTGGTTGAGGGCTAAGTGTCCAGCAAACCTCTGGGAGAGGTCCTGGGTGCTTGATGGGATCTGAGTTGGTAAAGAGTCAAGGTTCTCCAGGGAAGTGTAAGGATCTGTCTCTTGCATTCCCCTGCTTCACCCCCTTACCTGGGAGGTGACAGTGGGTCCAGCACACACTGGAGATGCCAGACTGGGCTCTGCCTTCAAAGTGGTGGCTGAGTCCTCAGTGTTGAGGAGAGTTGGGGAAGAGGCTGCAGTGTTTGCTGGGGATCCTGGAAGAGAAGATGGAGGACATTTACAGAAGGCGCTAGATCTGGCCATATTTCCTGCCATGTGGCCAATTCTCTTGTCCTTGTCCAGGAAGGTTCAGAGACTTCTTAAAGTCACACAGCACTGAAAGGTAGAGGATTGGGTATGGTTTTATCTACCCCACTTTGTGATGATATTTTATTTGTGCACCCCAATAAAACTTATCTGGGGATCAGAGAAACAGAACCAACCACAGCCAACCTTGCCTTACCAAATCCTCAGCCTCCAGAGCGAGACTTCCTTTGTACTCATGCCTTACATACCTTTCTGTACCCTGCCATCTTCCTTCCTTCCTAGTGCTGGGATTAAAGGCGTGTGTGCTTCCCAAATACTTGGTAGCAAAAGCAGAGATCTCAAGTGCTGGGATTAAAGGTGTGTGCCACCACGCCTAGCTCTGTTTCTAGGGTGGCCTTGAACTCACAGAGATCCCAGAGTGATAGGATTAAAGGTATGTGCCACCACTGCCTGACATCTATGTATAATTTGGTGTCTGGCTCTGTTCTCTGATCCCCAGATAAGTTTTATTGGGGTGCACAAATAGAATGTCACTACACCACTTCTGTCCCACGGTTTGACCAGCTCACATCATATGCCCCTCCCCCAACAGGCTGAAGGACTCCCATTAGGGGCAGGGTTAGAGTGAGACTCAGAGGTCTGGGAGTGTCCCGTCCCCCTCCACCGGGCTCCCTGCGCACCTGAGGAGCCCTTGATCTTGGCAGGGTTCTTCGGCTTCCGTTTTCTTGTTTGGATGCTCTCCTTTTTCATTGCTAGTGGCCGTGGCACCTGGCAGGGACAGCAAGGGTAGGTGGCTGCTCCTGTCCCTGCTCACCCCAGGCCCTTCCACAGTCACCTTCTCGTCCCACCCTGGAGATGCCCATCCCATCTGCCTGAGAGACAAGAGGTAGGGCTGGAGTGCATAGAGGGCAAGATTGGGTGCCCAGCATTCATCCCAGGCTGAAAAGCCCTGGGGAGCTCCATGAGGGGCAGGTCTGCACAGTGGGCATGGAGGCAACAGCTTGGTCTTCCAGAGGAGTGGGTGTGTAGAC
This sequence comes from Peromyscus aztecus, assembly GCA_902168405.1. Lineage (NCBI taxonomy): Eukaryota > Metazoa > Chordata > Mammalia > Rodentia > Cricetidae > Peromyscus > Peromyscus aztecus. The sequence continues at coordinate 19,707 of CABHPQ010150409.1, read as the reverse complement.
AGTCAATACACATGTAACACTCCCATGACATGTTCAAGCCAGGGGCCAAGGGCCATACTGTCTAGCTGGGGTAGAGGGGCAATCCCGTGATTCTGGGTGAAGATAGCTACTCCCTGCCACTCACCCCGTGGAGCTTCATGTAGAGGCCGCAGGCATTGCACACAGGCTCTCCCTCCGCATTGCGCCTCCAGAGGGTGGTGGTGGCAGTGTGGCAGTTGGAGCAGCAGAGGCCGGATCGACGGGATGAGGACTGGGGTGGGACAAGTGAGCTAGGGTAAGTCCGGGAATTGGGGGAACAGAACTCAAACTTGGGCTCTTGTGCAGTAAATGACAATGAACAGGATGGATCAGAGCTAGACTCAGCAGTTACCAGCTGCCAGGTCAGGGACCATTCTGGTTGAGTGAGACGTTTGGGGGTGCCGAAGGCTTGAGGCCTGCCATGGACCTGTCTGGCCGGATATGATGTCTTTTGTTCACCAAAGCTTCGACTCATTGGCCTTCTGGTCCCAGGACCAGTCCCTTCACTTCTGGGCATTTTCCATCACTGAGATGTAACAGACCTTTCAGGATCTGGTTGTGGGATTCTGAGACCACCTGGACCCTAAGCTCTTCCTAAACTCCAAAGCCCAGTCTGGCTGTGACATTATCTATTCCAGCTACTGGCACCACACTATACTATTCTGTCCCTACCTTAGTCCTGCCCTGTAGCAGTACCTCTGACACCCCAACTGTCCCCTTTATGGTTCAGGGCTTCAGACTGAACTACAATTCTAGAACATCAGCCAAAAGGGACAGCTAAGGTTTCGCGTAAGTGTACCCCCTGCAGGACTTGGAATATGATCAGTAAGGTATTTGTGTTTATCTGGAAGTCACACTTAACTAGGTGCCTGGTACTTTGCAGATCCCAGTTCCTGCTGGATCTTCAGACCTAGGGGAGCCCTGGCCTGTGGCTTCTCTTCTTCCATGAACCAGCTAGGAGCTGTGGGGTGCCTTCTGAGACATGGTGAGTGAGAAGCAAAGGAGAGTGTCCCATGGCAGACCGTACATAGGAAAAAAGGTTCACAGACTCATCCCACACCCCCAGAAGTGCAAGAGAAAAGTCGAAAACATGTTGAAATCTTTTCATTGCGATTATGCTTTACTTTTACAAACTAAGAACGTAGGAAAACACAGTGACCCAAGAAGTCATTGTCTTTTCCTGAACCTTCACAAACGGCCAGCCATTGCATAGAAGGGAAAAGGAGGCCCAGACATGTCAAGGGACCACAGGAAACTGAGGAGCCAGGTGGGCAGAGCCTTCTCTTTCCTCTGAACGCTGGGGCACATGCCCATTTGCCACACCCCAGTGGGTCCCCACCCTCCCAAGCCTCCATCCGGCCTTTTTCCTTGTCTGAGCAGGCAGCATGGCCACTTCGAGTGCCCACAGCGAGCCTCTCCTGGCTGTGTTCTTTTTGTCTGTTCTTTTCAAGAGAAGTTCATCTTCAATGGCTGCTCACCCAAAGGAAGAGCAGCACTGAGTGCAAGGTGGACACTTAGGGGAGGAGGCTGGAGCCCTCCTTGGAGGGCAAGTCAATATTCAGGAGAGCCTTTGGAAAATGAAAGCTGCAGTACAAAGTGCTGCAGAGTGGCTTCCTTGGAACCCAGAACCCAGTTACCCAAGACTGGCTGGGTGGAGAGCCAACTGGAGCCTTGGGGATAGGCCAAGGCTGGAAATGCCTCCAGTTCCAAGTGGACCCTCTCTTTTAGGAGACACAGCAGACTAGGGCCAAGATTTGTCCCTTGACTACTGAGGGAAAACTGAGAGGAGGATGTTAGTGGTGAGAAAGGCACATTTCTGGGGTGGGGGCAGGAAACCCACCCCTCTACCCCAGAGCAGAGCCGGGGCTCTTGCCTGTTTTTCTTTGCCTATCACTGTGCCTGGGTGCCCAGTTCAGAACCTGGCATGGAGGAGAGGGACAGGACAGGTCTGTTGCCTGGGGAGACGGTACCCCAGGCCTAGGATGCAGTCCTCCACGCCTGGGCTGTTTTTATCTAGTTGTTATCTATGGTTTCCGCATTGTGGATGTCACGGAGAACAGGCTGGGCAGCTCACGTGGAGAGGGGTTCCATTATAAGGCAGACCACTGAAGGAAGGGACCAGAGGGCACAGTGGCCTCTAAAGTGGCCCCTCAGATGGCAAGAGGCAAAGTGTTGGGCAGAATGGGCCTGCAGATCCCCAGGCCAGCTCGGAGGAAGAGAAGTCCCTTCCTGCATCCTACCTGCCTCCTGGAGCTCACAACGTTGTCCTCATCTTAGGGCCTCACGTGCCCATAACACAGAGTGTACAGAGATACAGCCTCATGTTAGTGCCTCAGGAAACATGTTCGACATGCTTCTCAGCCAGTCCCCTGACCCTGTCTGATGTGGGCATGGGGCCCTTCTGAAACCTGGAGGGTGAGAAGCACCCTCCCAGATGGGAGATGTTGACACTCATCTGGGTTCACAGCTTTAGACAGGAGGGCCTTGTACTCAGGAGCAGTCCCACCCAGGTCTGAGACCCCTGCACCCACTGTAGCCTCCACAGCAAGAACGTTAGGTGATCTGCCAGCACCAACCAAACACCTATTTAAACTTGAACTTGAAGGTTTGCCTGTGAGATGGTAGAGCAAAACTACTTCTTGCCTCAACAACTCTTGGTGGCCCAAGCCTGAGCTTCATTCACCTCTAACCAACCACTACGTGACCATGTACCAGAAAGAACCAAAAGTGAAAACAAGATTTAGCCAGCGAGATAGGCAAAAGGCAGATGCCTGGTTTCCTAGGGACCCCAAAGTATAGGCAAGTGCTGCCCCAGGACACAAACCCAAAGACTCTTTCATTTAGGTTCTCAACATCACCATCAGTGGACCAGTGCCCCTTCCCTCAACTCTACCTGTGCCAGTCACCTTGAGCCTCTAATATGGCCAGGATGCCACCCACCATTACCACCAACACAATCCCACTGCAGCACTGAGCCCTCAGGGTCCCACAGAGACTGTGGTTTATGCATCCAGGGCAGAGCTCACTCTCAAACCTGATCCTGGGACACCCTGGGGCCATGTAGCAAGTGGCTTTGAAACACACATTGTTCTGCCAAGTAACCTGCCAATGCTGCGTTGAGTTTTAAGACCTGAGCCAGATCGATATTAGGAGTCCTTGCTCGGATCCTGATGGTTCCCTGAATATTTTCAAACTCCAGGAAGAGATGAGTTGGCCTGGCCCAACCAGGAGCCTTGGGTAGCTCACAGCGCCCTGTGCTTCAATCCCCATCCCATCCTTTAGGAATCCGGACACTGCTGAGTGTGCAGGAGCCAGCCCTTTCCTTTACTCCCTTTGTAGCCCTGGTCCTCCCCTGCCACACTCACCAGACGCTTCTGAGGCCTCACTAGTGGCCGGTTGACCCCGTTCATCTTGTGATAGAGGCCGCAGGCGTTGCATAGGTAGTGCCCGGTGCCATCACGGCGCCACAGTGGTGTAGACAGGGCTCCACAGTTGACACACTCCCGGCCCTCACCGGGGAACTCCTCCAAGAAGTCAGGTACTGTGGGGACAAGAAGCTCGTGGGCTGGGGCCTCTGCCCCTCCAGAACTCCCGAGGGCTCCTGCAGGGCTCTGCCTTCCTTTTATAGTGTCTTATATTTACTCATTAAAAGGGTGATTTATTTATATACTTAGTCTTATTTAGTTTTTAGTGAAATTTGTTAGGGCTGGTTTTATAAGGCAAGAATACAAATAAACCAAACTTTAAGGTAAATACCTGAGATGGCCCCTTTCTTAACTAGGGTCCACATCAGCCTTTGTATTTTTAATAAGCTTTGGAAGAAGATGTGTCTACACAGGCAGAGGGAAGGGATGGCAGAGCCTTGTTTCCCTCGCTCCCCACCCCACTTGAGGATCTCCTGTGTGAGTGGGGGTGGGCCGGGAGACCGAGACCTGGGGTCATCGACTGTCCTCCCTCAGAAGGCAAGACCACAGGGGCATCAAGGAATATCGGTCCAGTTCCACAGACAGGCAAGCAGTGGGACATTGGCTGGGGGCGGGTGGGATCAATCATCTACTGGCTGGAGGTGGGTACCAGGCACAGGGGCTGCCCTTGTCTAAGTGCACTAGATTGGCTTGGGCCAAGAGGGGGCTATGAATCAGGCAGCAGGCTTCCAAATTCTTGGAGGGATGGCCTAGAGGAGGCCTCGGGGCTGCAAACAGAGGTTGGCCATCTTTGCTCTGACTGTGCCTCAAAAATACTCAGAAACTCAGAGGAGCAATTCTCAGCCCAACAACCTCGGGATCTAATCTAATCTAATCTATGTTCCTGGGAGGTATGGAAATCTCAAGTTGGAATGCAGAACGAGATGGCTGTGGCGACTTGTTCAAATAATCAGTATTTCGAACTTTATAAAACTCATTTTTAGCCTGGCATAATGGCGCATGCCTGTAAGCTCAGCACTTAGGAAGGCTGAAGCAGAAGGACCTGCTGTTAAGTTTGAAGCTAGGTTGGTTAACGCAATAAGACCTGTCTTAAAACCAAAAATAATTTCCAAAACTTTCCAAGAAAAGTTTAGGTTGTAGAGTCCAAACTGATATAATCCAGAAAGCTATTTTGGGGTGTGGTTGAGTGAAAGACAGAACTATATTATTTTCTTGCTATTATGCTGAAAAAAAAGGAATTCTGGATCGAGTGCTTTTCATTGCACTGTGTTCCGAAAAGGTTCCTGTATCCTGGCAATTCTAGGAGGGATTCTGTGGGTCGGACCGGGGCGGTGAGCCCTGACTGCAGGAGAGCGCATTTCGGCTTTTCTCATGCATTGTATTTCGTAGCGAGCGGGTATATCGCGGAGTTAACATTAGAACCATGTCCACCCGGCAACCCCAGCCCAGTACTCACCAAAGGCGGCCCTGCGGCCAGGGAGGCCACTAGGGCGGCCCTGCAGACCGTGCAGGATGCTACCATCGAAGGGTCCGGAGGTCCATGAAGGGGCTACGTCGGGATTCACGTATGCCGGGTAGGTTGTGGGGTACGAGGCACTCATGGGTCTCCCGAGCGGGGTTGGGTACTGTTCGCGAGGCAGCAGCGCGCCCTGGAAGGCGCCGCTGTCCCGGGCCCCTGCGCTGCCGCTGCTGCCAGACCCCGCTGGGCTGTGAGTGAACGGGAAGGTGGCGGCTCCCGGTGGGTGTGCAGCTGGTGGGTGCGGGCTTCCAGAGCCGAAGGCTGAGGAGTCAGCGGCAGCTGCCTGAGTCCAGCTAGAGTGTGCGGCAAGCGCGGGAGGCTGCGAGCCGGGCTCACACGCAGGCAGGTAGGGCAGCATGGAAGGCACACGCGTGGGTGCCACGAACACCGGGGCGCCGGCTCCCGAAGCATGCAGAAAGGCTCCCGAGTCGGCGTAGGTGGCCTGGCCAGGACTCTGGGCCAGCGCCAAGCTCTGATACATTTCCCCCCCCTGGCACGAGCTTGACCTGCAGAGAAGAAAGACAGGCGTCGAGGGCAAGAGTCACTGAGTCCCCTACATCAGCTCTCACGCTCGCCCTGGGTAGGTGCTGCTGCTCGGCTTGCAAACTCCGCTTTTCTGAGTCGGTTCACTGGGGCAGGTCCGGAGTTCCTCCAAGTGGAATGACTGGGTTAGAAGAGGCGCAGGGCCCCAGGAGCGAGGTCCTTGCCACGCGAGGTGAGATCGCCGGCCAAATCCCTCACCTGCGGGGCAGGAAAGCGCGGTCTGACCCAGGGCCCGTAACCGGTGGGTTGTAGACTGGGTCTCCAGCCGGAGCCTCTCTGCAGGGAATCCCAGGAGCTCCGGCCGCCCCGCCCCCACCGGGCCGCCCCTTCCCTCTCCGAGTCGGTGCCTCCCTCCCCTTAGGGTCAGCGCCAGGGCTCCGGCCGCAGTGCCACGTGACTCGAACTGGCTCCGCTTGTCGGGCTCTGGGACCAAAAAGCACCCGCGTCCCCTCAGCTGAGCGCGAACAAGCGCAGGCGGTGCGAAGAGGCTGAGCGCCCTCGGGGTCCTGGGACAGCAGCCGCTCTAAACGAAAATCTCGAACTTTGTTGCTATGTTCACAGGTCTCAGCCCTCGCCTTTCGTTTATTCCAAGCTCCAGCCCAAGGCTGGTTTAGAGGCCGGTTCCATGTCCTGTGGTTGGGTCGATGGCCCAGGCCCCACTGAACCTAAAGACCCATGGTGCTGGAACCATGTTGGCCCGCACTTGAGGCCCCTATTCTTCTGGGCCTACATGGGAATCTAGCTTCCATGGGGACCGCAGAGCTCAGGCCTCTATTCTCTTACTGGGTGTTTTGTTCACCAGCAGTTACCCGAAGCAATTACCCGAAGTCCATCAGAAACTGCACAGCCGGCTTAGTTTTTGGACAAGCAGGACCACTGGGGAGGGACCCAGTGTCAGCGAACCCTGAGTGGAGCAACGTAGTTCCTAAGGCCACAACAGTTCCGACTGCTAGACTCAAAGTCCCGCGGCTTTCGACTTGGCCAGAGTCCCTTTCAGGTGCTGGAAACGCAGGCCCTCATATTCCTGGGAGGCTGGTGCTCAGAGCACCTAGTTCAGTTTTGCTGTGACTTCTGTCCCCTGACTCACCGTGCATTCCAGATGGAGAGCACTCAGAAGGTGCAGCAGCAGCCCTGGAGGGCCTGAAGATGGCAGCGAATGTTTCTCACTTGCTCACAAAGGCCCAGGGGTGCTGCGCACAGATACGTGGGTGAGGGAGGAGCTCCTAAGATAAGGGAAATACCCTGACTAACCTTGGGACCGTGTCCATTGTGCGCTGGCTGTTCAGCGAGGGATTAGTTGTTAGTCAGAAGGGAGCTGAGGATTGCCCGCACACTGGTATTCACACACTCTGCTCCCTTTCAACTTGCGGGGGTTCTAGGTGTGAGCTACGAGTGGACGTGAGGGGGGCACCCTGGACCTGGGGGTGGTATAGACTATCCTGATCCCAGCTCTAGAGTTTGAGGTACAGAGCAGAAGCTGGCAGGGTGGGGGTAGGGGGTAGAGTGCGGGGTGGTAGTCGGTTCCTGGGAAGGGGAGTTTCTCAGCATTTCCTGCTTCACGTTACCGCCCACTGCACTCTCCTGGAGATGGAGACTGGGTCAGGGTTCTGGGCTGTCACTTCCAGCACTGACTTCATGGTTCTCCTTGCACGCACAATACGTGGGTTGCCAGGCTTGACATCCCTTCTCACTGGAACCCTTCAGCCTTCGCAAAGTGCCCTGGGAGAGGAAGGACATCCAGGTGCCCATTTTGGGAGCATGCTGGGTGCTATTAGCATTGACCAGTGAGTAGCACAGTAACATTGCATCCTCCCTTGAGAATGTTTACATGAAATGGGGAGATTCCCCCTCCCCCAGCTCCAGGAATGAAAAGTGAAGAGGCTCCTGACTTGCCGGGGGGCTGAGTCCTCCTCTGAGTCCCCAGAATCAGCAGCAGTCCTAGGGTCCTGTGGGGATGGACCTAGAGGGACTCGGGAATTTTGCTTGGGATAAATTCAGTAAAGGCCCTGAGGTGGAAATAACCACATGACCCAGGCTGGGTTTTGTCCTGTGATAATATATTTATTTTTTTATTAAATTTTTTCATTCATTTTACACACCAATCAAAGATCGCCCTCTTCCCTCCTCCCACCCCCCAGCCTCCCCAGCCTGTGATAATATATTTAATTGTTACCTTAATCTTAATGAGACAGATGAAGTTGTTCTTGTTTACAAACAGGAACAAAGCACAGAATAGTTGGCTAACTTACCCAAAGCCACACAGCTAGTAATTCAATCAGCTGATTCAGACAAATGAGGAATTTAAATATACTTAAGGAGGGACTCCTGGCCTCCATAAATAGATATGGGTAAAGGGAGAAGATCCACCTTTCACAGGCTCCTTGGAGGCTTGGCCTCACAGAGGTCAGCCCAGTGGGTGCCCAGGTCTTTGGCCACCTGGTTCTGTCTGAATAGGGTAGCAAGCTCGTCTGTCCGTTCACAGAGACTAGGAGCAGAAGTGGCTGTGGGTGTCTTTGCCAGGTCAGGGTGTGTTGCAGTGATGGGACACTGGCTATGGCAGTATCTGACCCTTTTACAGGGCCCTTCTGCTTGAGCCAGAGAGGGAGGAGTCTCAAACCACAAACCCTAGGTCCTCCTAAGCTCTGTCTCACCTCTCCCCAGAGGTTACCTCTGATGCCAATGGTCTAGCTTACCAGTTCCAGGAGGGAGCCAACCCCTGAACCACCAGGCCAGTACTTGTTTCTTAACCACAGGACTGTCTCATTGCTACTTTCTGACTGGAAGAGCCCATGGTTTCCCTCTTCACTATTTGTCAAACTCCTACACACCCCTCAAGGGCCCCCTTACTCCCTGTGGCTCTCTCAGTACATTTCCCTGACAGATTGTCATGTGTTCCTGTCCTGCTTCTCAGCAGACACTGAGTGCCAAGGTCAGCTTTGAGGAAAGCAGGATAGAGCATGGACAGGAAGCAGCCAGTCTCTTCAGGGGGCTCAGCTTTTCTGTGGCAAGACTTCACAGCACTGGTCAGCTGTTTTTCTTTCTGTGATAATACTCGCCTCTCAGTGATTTCAGGGAGGGCGCGATTGGACCAAGTATCAGACTCTGCCCTGGAATGGGCACATGGCAGGCCCTCAACAGCCTCCAGGTAAAAAACTGATGAATATGGGCCAGACGGGTGGATGAGCAGGCCCTGGCCCCAGAGTGCCACACAGTAGGGCAGGTAGGCATGTAGGAGATTCTGCCTTGTCTAGCCATGGTGACCCTCAGTCCTGCCCCTCAGACTTCCCAGGTCTAGCAGGCAGACCTGACCCAGCCCAGCCAGGTAAGGAGAAAGGACACATCTCTGAGATAAGGACCCTGTTCTCTAGATAGATGAGAGGTTGGCATGTTAGTTCTCTAGTGACCAAACAGAGTTGAATTCCTTGATCCTGGGGTTAAGAGGGCTGTGGGCATTGTGATCATCAGGGCCTGCGTGGCCCAAGTTGCAGAGTTGGGAGGGGGACCTCCTGCCAGCCTGACAGGGTCTGGGTTTCATTTCCAGCTGTCACTTGCCCAGTAGCCCCCCCCCCCCCCCCCCACTGCAGAGCTTGGGAACTGTTACCGCAGACACACTTATCGAAGGAAAAGAAAACAGTCCTATTGTTCAGGGGGATAAGGGGGCGTCAGGGCCTCTAGACTGACTCCCTAGAGGGACCCTGGCTTTTCCTTAGGCGCCTGAGGCATGCATCACACTCTGGCTGTGTTTGCTCCTACATGAGCCTTGCCCCCTGCAGTGGGAATGGCCTGGGACAGGGAAGCTTTTGATAGTTACCTCTAGGTGGAGCCTCGTGTGCACACACCTTGCCTGAAGTCACTGGGATGCTAGTTATGGCCACCAGGCTTTGAATGCGGACAGAAGTGGCCTTAGTCCAACCTTAGGGAGGGAAGTAACTCCTGAGAGCAAGGTTGCCCAGGTGCAGAGTTGGGACTGGACCGACTCTCCCGGTCCCACCCCTAAGTACCGTTACTCTTACCCTACTTGCTCTGTGAGAGCTTTGGGAGCTGTGAGAGGGCCTAGGGGCCTTCCTTTGCCTCCTATGGTAGCCTGGGGGTTCAAGGAGGTTCTGGTATGCAGGGCTATTCCTTCAGTAAGTACTACTGCAAGCCCACAGGGTGGGAAAGCTAGTTTCCCGCCCCCCTTCTTCAGCTCCTCGCTCCTCTTTGTCTCCTCAAGGGGCAGTGGGGCTCACTGTTGATCCCATTAGGCCTCAGATTGTCTCAGGAATTTGTCACCCCCCTGGGTCCACAGTGAAGGAAGGATTCCAGGGCTCCTTCAAGGATTGCAGAGCCGGCGAGGGAGGACTGAAAGGTGTGTGCTTGTAACTGGGAGGGGTAGGGGAGCCTGCGGGTGCTGGGTCTGGGGGTGCTGGGTTTGCTGTGACTGTGCTCCTCTTGTGTTTAAGCTCAGCCATTAGTAACAGTCTTGGATCCCTGTCCCTCAGGCCAGTACATCTGTCTGTGCCCAGATCTGTAGCCAAGGACTCTTCAGAGCAAGGTGTCATCTGCAGTGTCCCTTTTCTGCCTGAGTCCCTCTGAGCCTGCTGCTGCTTTTGTCACTGTGACCATCAAGACAGTTCCTGATGGTCTCACACGCCTGTCTTCACATGGGGGACTTGCCTTGTTTGAACTCTTTGAACACTCAGGCCTGCAGCCCTGAGTGGCCCGTGGCTGTGTGGGAGGGCTCCCTTGCCAGTGATAGTGACTGTCACCTCCTGCAAACAGAAACATGGCCTTGTAAGCATCTTGCATTGCACATGACCCAGTGGAGCCTGAGGCAGCTGGGGAAAAGAAGGGAGCAGGAATGGAAGCAGATCTGAGGGGCACTGTATTCCATGTGTAACTAAATCTGCTTCCAAAGTCCCTCCTGACATTGCTCAGCCTTCATCACGGCAGGCTGTTGCCCCAGGCCCCTAGACAACCTCCAGGTGAGTTTGTATTTGGATGGATGTCCCTCTGATTGAAGAGGTAGCAAATGTGCTGTTACAGGGCAGGGTGGCTTTGAGGCATGCCTTCCAGGGACAGAAGGAAGAGGGGGTGGGCAGCTGTGTCACACCACTGAAGAGAAACGAGGGCTTCCCTAATCCATGAGCTGGAATGAGGATGGACAAGACTGCTGGACTCATGGCTCTCAGTTGAGGATCAGCTCACAGAGAGTGACCTCACCCTGGACACCTGGTGACCCGGCTGGGAAGAAGTGAGTCATCAGCCAGCCTGACAACTGATGCTGCCCTGCCAGATGAATCTTTGTTTGCCCTTGAATAAAAAAAGTGTTAGGGAAGCCAGGCATTGTGGTGCACACCTTTAATCCCACCACTTGAGAGGCAGAGGCAGGCAGATCTTTGAGTTTGAGGCCAGCCTGGTCTACAGAGAGAGTTCCAGGACAGCTAGGGATACACAAAGAAACCCTGTCTTGAAAAACCCAAATAAATGAGTAAAAGGGTGGAGGAGTTTGGTGTCTGTGCAGTGGATTCTGGCTGGGCTGGGAAAGATTAAAAGTGAAAGCTACCACTCAGGCTGAGGGATTGTGAGACCCACTCTAGAAAACCCAAGCACCTATAATCCTAGCACTTAGGATGTAGAGGCAGGAGGATTAGGAGTTCAAAGCCAGCCTGGACTACTTGAGACTGTCTCAAAAACCAAACAACAAATATAAATTATTAATAATAAGCCAGGCCCTGTTCCATGTGAACAGACTCATTCATTCAGTGACCGCCCCCCCCCCCCAACAGGCAAACGTTCTGTGCATGTGCAAGGACACTCTGAGACTGAGTTGGGGCACAGGGGAGGGCACAACAGGTTCCACCCCCAGACATCCTGAATTCCGACACTATCAGGGACTTGGTGTGATGTCAGTGAGTACTTGGAACAAGGCATGACACACACTTCAGCAGGGACTTTGATGCCCAAGAAGTCAGCCAGTATACTTGCCTTGAGAACCCCACAGTTGTGAAGGCTTGGTGGCAGGATGCCCCTATCCTATGTTCCTACAAGAGGAGTCCCTTGGGCAGAGTTTCCAGGCAGAGTGGGAAGCCAGCTGGCCTCACCTTAACCCTCAAGGTGACCCCACGTGAAGGGGCAGCTCTCCTATCTTGTCTGTAGCGCTTTGCTGAGGCCTAACAGGGGAAGCCGAGGAATTTCTTGGCTGGTTCTCAGGGTCAGCATGTGGGGTGATGTGGAAGAGGCTGCTGCTTCCCAAGACTCTCTCCTGCCCAGGTACCCAGTGGAAAAGGATCTGGGTGTAGTGCCTTCTGGAGCACTCACTTTCCACCAGATCCCTGGGTCCAGTGAAGGTGTGTCTTCCCACAGTATGTCATCTGGCCAGTCTTAGAGCCTGGGAGCTAAGACAGGAGAGGTCAGGGGGAAATGAGGAGCTGTTCTTGGTTGCTGTGTACTTCGGAAGTATTCTGGAGAACACTGGGAACCGTGGCAGAAGAATGACTTAGAGACTCTGAGGCTCATGGCAGCTACAGAACTGAACAGGATTGGCCAGAATTTAGGTGAGGCACAGAGTACTGATTGGTTTGCATACTTGGGGGACTTTCCAGCCCAGGATACTCCCAGGTCAGCTCAGGACCTGGTCTTGGAGTAGAATAAGTTTGAGCTCTGGGTGAGGGACATGTTAGTGGGGATTTACTGCTGGGCATATAGAGTCTATTTTGTAGCATGAATCCTAAAAGTTCTTATTAATAAAATCAAACCTGGAGCCAGGTATTGGGATGAATGCTGGAAGATCAGAGAAGCAGAACAAGCCACAGCTTCCTCACCTCGCCAATTCCCCAGCTGATCTTGTTTCCTCAGACTGGAAGCTTCTGAGTCCTCATCCAAATGGATCTCAACTGAACTGTGCTGCTCAAAGCCTGAAAGCTTAACCAGCCAAAAAGCTTCTAGTTTCTGGTCCTCATGCCTTATTTACTTTTCTGCTTTCTGCCATCACTCCCTGGGATTAAAGGCTCGCTTTCTGGGATTAAAGGCGTGAGTCACCATGCTTGGCTGTTTCCAATGTGGCCTTGAACTCACAGAGATCCAAAAGGATTTCTGCCTCTGCAATGCTAGGATTAAAGGCATGAGTGCCACCATTTTCTAGCCTCTGTATCTAGTGGCTGTTCTGTTCTCTGACCCCAGATAAGTTTATTAGGGTGCACAATATTTTGGGGAACACAATACCACCACACTATTTCACCAGCATGTGGGGATATTCTCCACTACCAAGATGAACTGTGTGCCAGCTGGACTACCCTAGCTTGCTCCCTCTGTCTCCCCATAGTCAGAGACAGGCTTTGCCACATTCCCATAGAGACCATCCCTGGGATGCAAAGACTGTGTGCTGGTGAGCACACTTGAACCCTCAAATGAGCTATAATTTATAATGTAAATGGATTTTACTCTCATTTTTACTTCCAAGTGTCTGGGGTGATCAGCTGCCCTGTGTTGGCCTGTGTAGGGCTGGGTTGGCTACAGGCTGTGGCAAGGCAATCTATGTGAGTCATGTCAGGTTTCTCCTGGTAGAAAGTATTTAAGCCACCTCCTCAACTTCCTGACCTTGCTAAAGCTTCAGGGCAGGTTTTACTTTGGATAGACCTGGAGCCATTTGGGGGTTTTTGTGGGGGGGGGGGGAAGGGGTGCGGGGGGAGGGAGGGAGGAGGGGTGCAGCTCTGAGTGCAGCCAGAGCTTAGAATGGTGCCAGCCACGTGGTACAAAGCATACTTTAGCCTTCTCTTGTGCTCTTATCTATAAAATTTTTCTTCCCTCCCCTCCTTCTTCTCCCTTTCTCTCTCTTTTCTCTGCTCCTAGGCTCATCTGTAGAAAGGGGCCCAGGGAGCTGCAGCCTTCTGACCTCTTCCCACTCTACTCCTGAAGAATTCCACCCAGAGGGGCTCAGACTCCCCACAGAAGCTATACTGGGCTGGGACAGAACTGCTGGGTGCTTTAAGAAGGCTCCATGGTGTCTGTTGGGAGCCTTGCTGCTTTCTTCCAGGTCTGTGGGGGAGGACAGCCCAGGAACTCCCGTCCCTCATGACCACAGTCTCCAGGGCCAGGGGCAGGGCTTTATCGCGTTGAGGTTGTGTCTGCTTAGTGTACTGACTCCGGAAGTGTCAGAAGCCATCAACCAACTCCTGTTGGTGGGGCCAGATTTGAGACGTGAACCCAAGGAAGTTAAAAGGTTTCCGAAGCGCCAAGTAGTCTAGATAGACGGGTGATTGAGCAGCTGAGGGACTGATGCCTGCCTTTTATTTTCATGTTTTAACTTTGGGCGTGTGTGTGTGTGTGTGTGTGTGTGTGTGTGTGTGTGCATGTGAATGTGTGGGTGGCTGCAGATGTGCATTCATGTGAGCCTGGGCATGTGTGTGTGGGCATCTGAATGTACATGCACAAGCAGCCTACATAGGTGAGCATGCATGCTCATATGGGAATGTGTGTGTACATGTGACTATGAATAATATCTATGTAATTTATTTTCCAATAAACAGCATGTAGATACCTTGGTAAGAGAGATGAGGGGAAGCAGTGTTTTTATGTTTGGCTGTAGACATTCTAAATGTCATATAAAACATGTCATGAAGAAAGTGTGTCCTTGAACCAGTCCTAGCTCCTGTGTCCAGAGTTTGCCATGTAGCCTGGCCTGCCAGCCCTAACAGAGAGGGGGCTTATTGTCCCTGACACTCAGGTGTCCCAAGTCCTCTTGTGACTTCACTTTCTGTTTGAGCTCCGTCATGCAGAGGTGCAGGCATCTCTCAAGAGCTGAAGAGTTCTATGCACAGGCCTAGGGTCTGGGAGGGGTGACACAAAGGGCTGAGCCTGTATGTGAACACCTATGTGAATGCACACATACTTGTGCTCATAATCATGGTTATGAGTGTACACACACATTCCCATTGGAGCATGCATGCTCACCTCTGTGAGCTGCTTGTGCATGTACATTCAGATGCACACACACACATGTCCAGCTTACATGAATGCACACCTCCAGCCACCCACACATTCATATGCACACACACACTTGTATGTATACCTACCTATGTGTATGGCCATGGGTAGGTGTACAACACAGCTTGGAAAGTGACAGCCACTTCCTGCCCTATACCAGGCACCTGCACTGGCTGGGAACAGCTGATTGGTACCCATTTCTGAGCACCAGTCTGGGTGACCATTCCTCAGCTTTGGCCAAGCCCAGAGTGGGCAAATGAATGGCCTATACCATAGTCACTCATGGTTGGGCAGCCAGCTGGGACACTGCCCTCCAGATGGACCAACAGGATCTACTGAACCTTGACTCGGTATCCTGAAAGGTTTTTGAGACTACAGAAGAACTTGAATATTTTGGAGTCCTGCTGAAGGAAGCAAAGGTCTGGTTTTCCTGGTGAGCAGGGGCTTGGTGAGTGGGGTGGTACCTCAACATTGAAGTTCCTATGCAAGCCTTCCCATGTCCACAGGCCCAGGGGTTGCAGGCAGGGGACCAAACAAGGCCTCATATTCCAGAGATAATTCCTAGGCAGCAGGGAGCCCTAGACCTTTAGGAGAAGGCAGCTGAAGCCAGAGAAGACCCAGGTGATGGTTAGAGCCTGGCCTAGAGCCTCTGTCCCAGCTGTGCAGGGGCCAAATGTGCCTCTCTACAGTCTGTGAGGGAGGGGGCACTGCAGAGAAGTTTTGAGTTGGAAGCTGGTTGTCACCTTGGGTCAGGACCCCATCCTGTGCCTTTGTCTCTGTAACCTGTGGCAAGCTCCTTGCTGGTTCTACTTTGGTCCACGCTTCTGAGAGAAGGTGCAAGGGCATTGGATGGCATCTTAGGGCTGTTCTGGGGTCCTGGAGTTGGGTCCTGCTCTGCCCCTTACTGATCAACTGTGAAGTTCATGCAGTCCTGACTGCATAGGGGCTGCTGTGTGGGAACAGGAAATTCATACCAGAGACACATTAGTGCCCATGCAGTGAGGTGGGAAGACAGTCTCATGGCTTTGCCCTTCCTGCCCACCAAGCTCCTCATTGACCTCTCAGGCAGGGGCAGTGGGTCCCAGTTCATGCATCCAACCTGTCCAGAACTCACTAAGTAGCCACCCAGATGGATTAGGATTGTTAGCACTTTGGTGACTCCCCCCCTCCAGGGCTGACAGGCTTGTGGACATTCTTCCCTGACTGATCTCCATGATGGCTGCCTTGACTTAACCATCGGCGTCTGTCCCAGGCTGTGCCTGTCTCTGATGCTGTCTGGAGGTCGCCAAGTCCATCCTCCTGTGGAGGAATTTCTTGTCAGCAGCTACAGCTGCAGCTGGAATCTACACAATTCCAGTTACATAGATGCAAAGGTTTTTTTTTTTATTAATTTTTTAAAATTTATTTTACATACCAACCATGGTTTCCTCTTCCTCCTCTCCTCCCATTCCCTCCCCCTACCTCCTTTCTACAACCCCCCCCATCCACTCCTCAGAAAGAGTAAGACCTCCCATGGGAGTTAACAAAGCATGGCATACTAAGTTGAGGCAGGACCAAGCTCCTCCCCGCGGCATCAAGGCTGAGAGAGGAATTCCCACCATAGGGAAGGGGTTCCAGAAAGCCAGCTCATGTGCCAGGGACAGATCCTGGTCCCACTGCTAGGGGCCACAAAAGGACCAAACTACACAACTGTTGCCCACATGCAGAGGGCCTAGGTCAGTCCCATGCAGGCTCCCTAGCTGTCAGTCTAGAGTCCGTGAATTCCCATGAGCTCAAACCCAGGTCAGCTGTCTCTGTGGGTTTCCCCATCATGATCTTGACCTCCCTTACTCATAAAATCTCCTCCATCTCTTCAACCTGACTCCCAGAGCTCAGCCCAGTGCTTGGCTGTGGATCTCTGCATCTGCTTCCATCAGTTACTAGATAAAGGCTCTCTGATGACAATTAGGGTAGTCACCAATCTGATCACAGGAGAAGGCCAGTTCAGGCACCCTCTCCACTATTAGCTGGGGTCATCCTCGTGGATTCCTGGGAGTTTCTCTGGCACCAGGTTTCTCCCTAACTCCATAATGGCCCCCTCTAACAAGATACCTCTTTCCTTGCTCCCCCACCCCGGCCATCCTGATCCCTGACGTTCCCACCCCATCCTTTCTACCCCACCCCCACCTTCCCGGGGTGATCCATGAGTATCTTACCAGAAAACCTGGGCCTCCCACCTCTCTGAGTCCCGGAGCCCCTTGCCTGGTTCAGCTTCCATTGGAGGAGAGATAAGGGAGCTTTTGTCATCTTGCTAGCTGAAGAACTGGCCCACTGACATGGGGGCCCCAGAGCTGACACCATCCGTCAGCTGGGTCTCAAATAGAAAGAAGCCCTGGGTGGCCTGACTTCTCTAGCTGGTGGCTCTGGGTGCTTAGTTCTGATAGCTCATCCACTCCCCCATGGGAGTCCTAAGGCTAAGCAGGGATCTGTGAGGGACTGTGGCTTTGGAGGTGGGTGTCTAAGTGCATCCGGTCTTTATTTTTTGGGGGCCCTGTGAACTGTGCTGTGGTCTGCTTGCATTCACTTGGGAATGTTGATAGATTCCCACAAGTGGGCTTTCCAGGGACAGCAGTGACATGCGCTGTCTAGTCAAGGCTGCCAGGTCCCTTATAGAAGTGCTGAAGGACACAGCTTTGGGCCTGAGGACCTGCTTCCTCCCCTTCCAGCTGTGGTTTTCAGTTCCACATTTTCACCAGTTGTGTGGGTGAAGCCATACACTTTCCGCCTTTTGACATCGGTTACCCTGTTTGCTGGGGACTAAGAATCCCTTTGCCTGCTCTGTGGATCTCGTTTGGGTCTTTCTAGGTCCCGGACATAGGCTCTTTACACTGTTGTCTGAAGGTTTCTGCCGGAACCTACACCTCCCAGGCAGATATCCTGGCACAGCAAACAGGCAGCTGTGGACTTTGAGCCTGGGCCACAGTGGTGAGCAGGCATTTCCCAGCACAGACTGCTTTGACCTTTGCAGCACCCCAAATGCAGATGGAATGGAGGGCTTGCCTTGGCAGTTGGGTGTGGGTGGGTTGGGGCAGGAGGTCGAGGGTCCTCCCTGAGAGATGGTGCATGGCACAGCCTGTAACTGGTGGTGACTCACACTGCTCACCCAGCCATAAAGTCAGGATGATGGCCCAGCACCCAAGCTGTTCTCCCTAGAGTTCCTCTATCCCCCCCGAAGCTGAGTCAGGTAGGTCTTCCATAGAGGACAACCCGGGCTGGCTCTGAGACACCACATGGACCTGAGCCCCTTACCACCCATTTGTTACTACAGAGGAAATTGAGTCCCAGGGTAGGGGAGTAAGCAGCCAAGGCTGTCTCCTGGACATGGGCCCCTCATTTTACAGAGTGGGGAGTACAGCCTAGATGCAGAGTTTGAGGTATAGTCTTCTAGACACAGTTCCTAGGAGGCAGTGGCTACTCATGCCCTGGGGACTGTGGGGACAGATCTAAGAAAGATGACTTTGGAGCCTGGTTTGGGTCATACTTCTTTTCTATTGACATTAAGGCAGTCCATGCCTCAGTTTCCTCATTGTGGCACTTTTCTGCCAGGCTGTGTGAGGGCTGGTATGTGATTTTGGTGGGATCGAAGTGTGATCTACAGGGTGCCTCATATTCTGCCAAAAAAGAATAGGCCTTGGGGGCAGGTCTTCCCGTGCAAGAAGATGGGCATGGTGGAGAACAGACAGCAGCTGCAGGCTGTGCCATCCTTCAGGGTACCCTCAAGATCCTACGCTGCACTGGGCTTCAGCCAAAGAGGTAGTTTATAGGTTACTCTGCACCCCGGGCACTAACAGCACAGCCTCTGGGGTGAGCTTCCCAGGTTGCCCCTTGTCTAGTGTCTCACACAGCAGCTCCTCATTGTTGCCTGTCACTGACACTTGACCTGTGGCCCCAACCCATCCCTGATCTGCACCCTGCCTTCACCCCAGCCTGAACCCTGTATCTGGCCCCTTCTCTTGTCCCATGTCCCTCTCCATCCCATGCCTGCCCCCGAGCCCTTGCTCTGCCCTTCATCCCTGGTTCCCTTCCCTCACTTGCTTCTCACTAAATTCTGGGCAGTCCTAAGGTGATTGCACACTGGCTGGTTTGTTATTCTAGGGAAACTGAGTCCTGGGGTTGTGAAGCATCATAACCTAGAGAATTTGCTTACTCTGGGCCAAAGCAGGTGGAGAGAAATTTGTGCTCACAGTAGAACATGAGTCAGGCAAGCACCTCATGCAGTTGCCCTAGGGGTGGGTGTGCTCTGGCAATTATCGTCATCCTCTTGTTAACTAAATAACAGGTACACACTTAAGGGGATCCTCTAGAACAGTGGTTCTCAACCTGTGGGTGGTGACCCCTTTGGGGGTAGAATGACCCTTTCACAGGGGTCACCTAATACCATCAGAAAACACAGATATTTACATTATGATTCCTAACAGTAGCAAAATTACAGTTAAGTATCAATGAAAATAATGTTATAGTTGGGGGCCACTACAACACAAGGAACTACATTAAGGGGTTGCAGCATTAGAATATTGAGAACCACTGCTCTAGAGAATTCCCAGTGCCTGGGGCTTCACAGAGACTCAGTCTCCCTCTTGAAGTGGTATTACACACTAGCAATTCCATTACTGGGGTGGCTGAAGCAGGAGGATCGTAGGCTCCAACGTGGGCTACACGGGGAAAGCTTGTTTCTAAGACAATTTAATCTCACCCAGCCTCAAGCTCCACCTTCATGCTACCTGCTCTCCAGCCCAGCTTTGGCACTTCCCCATGGGTCCTGTGAAGGTTAGATAGGTCCTGTGTGCTATCTTTCCTCCACATTAGAGCTCTGATCTGATATCACCTCTTTTTCTCAATGCCCTAAACATAGTCACATCTTTGAAATCCCTTTGTGTGGGAGCCCATTTTCAGGTTCCCAGTGGCTTTATCCAGGAGGTCTGCATAGAGAGAATGATTGGACCACTGGCCCGAGTGTCTGAGATGGTCTGCACTTGGCTGTGCTGGGGGGAGGTCTCTTACTCCACCGTTGGCATTTCTATAAATACCCTAGGGCAGAGACAGTTGGGGCCCGGTGGAATAGGTTCCAGGCCCTCTCGAGGCTATCCTGTATTTTCTATATGTTTATCTCCACACTCTAAATTCTTTATCTAATATTTCCTGCTGCTCCCACTCAGGAGCACTTTGGGGAAATGTGGGGGTGGTGGGTAGCCCCCCCCC
>CABHPQ010150408.1:0-41481 GCA_902168405.1 Peromyscus aztecus | reverse complement strand
GCTGGAATTTTCCTTCTAGTGCTTTCTGTAGGGCTGGGTTTGTGGATAAGTATTATTTAAATCTGGCTTTGTCTTGGAATGTCTTGTTCACTCCGTCTATGATGATTGAAAATTTTGCTGGGTATGTTAGTCTAGGCTGGCATCCATGGTCTCTTAGTGTCTGCATTACATCTGTCCATGTTCTTCTGGATTTCAAAGGATCCATTGAGAAATCGGGTGTTATTCTGATGGGTTTGCCTTTGTAGGTCACTTGGCCTTTTTCCTTTGCTGCTCTTAATATTCTTTCTTTATTCTGTATGTTTAGTTGTTTAATTATTATGTGGCGAGGGGACTTTTTTTGGGGGTCTAGTCTGTTTGGTGTTCTATAGGCTTCTTGTATCTTCATTGGCATTTCCTTCTTTAAGTTGGGAAAGTTTTCTTCTATGATCTTGTTGAATATATTTTCTGCGCCTTTAAGTTGGTATTCTTCTCCTTCTTCTATCCGTATTATTCATAGGTTTGGTCTTTTCATGGTGTCCCAAATTTCTTGGACATTTTGGGTATGACTTTGTTGGCTTTAGTGTTTTCTTTGACTGATGAATCTATTTCTTCTACTGTATCTTCCATGCCAGAGATCCTCTCTTCCATCTCTTGCATTCTGTTGGTTATACTTGCTTCTGAAGTTCCTGATCGTTTACTTAGATTTTCTATTTCCAGCACTCCCTCTGTTTGTGTCTTCTTCATTTTTTCTATTTCCCTTTTCAGGTCTTGGACTGTTTCCTCCATTTGTTTCATTGCTCTTTCATGATTTTCTTTCAGTGCCTTATTGTTTTCTTTCAGGACTTTATTGTTTTCTTCTACTTTAATTGTCCTTTCTTCTAGGTTTTTATAGTGCTCTTACCATTTTTTTTGTCTTTTCCTCTATATAAGCCTCTACCTTCTTCATTATGTTATTCATAAGGCTGT
Source organism: Peromyscus aztecus (assembly GCA_902168405.1). NCBI lineage: Eukaryota > Metazoa > Chordata > Mammalia > Rodentia > Cricetidae > Peromyscus > Peromyscus aztecus. Next base: position 40,536 of record CABHPQ010150408.1, on the reverse strand, counting down.
TTTCTTCTGCTTCTTCCAATTTTTGATGATCAGCTCTAGATGTTGGAGGAAGGCTAGGTTCTGGTTAAGCTGAATTGCTCTTCATTTTGTTGTATGTACTTCTGCCTTGACGTCTGCTCATCTTCTTGTGTTCGATCTTGGTCTTATCAGTGCACTTGGTCCAGAAAGAGCTGACAGATTCGGAAAGTCTCTCTCTCTTGTCCAGATGGGACTCTCTTGTCTAAATGGGAAGTCCGAGGCAGGATGGAAGCTCTTGTCCAGAAAAGAAGTCTCTTGTCCAGATGGGAAGTCCGGGGCAGCATGGGAGCTCTTGTTCAGAAGGGAAGTCCAGGTCAGGATGGGAGCTTTTGTCCAGAAGGGAAGTCCGGGGCAGAATGGGAGCTGGGGGCCGGTCTCTAAGTCTCAGGAAGTGGCGGGGGTCTCTGGGGAAGATGGGCTTGGGGGCATGGCTTGGAGATTGCAGGGTCTGCAGGGGATCTTGGAGAAGGGGAGCCTTCCCGGTAGGGGTGGCGGTAGAAGGGAGCCTGCCAGGTGGCCAGAACCTGGGGCCAAGGTGGGCAGGTCTTCCCAGGAGTGGGTGGTGCCCAGGGACAGGATCTAGGCTGAGGGCAGGCACTCTAAAGTCATATTTTGATACACATATTCGTAATGATATAATCATCTCAATGATGTTATTTAGACTTCCTAGTATGGATACCTTACTTTCTTTTCTTTATGTTTGTGTTGAGGATGCTTTAGACATGTCTTCTGAGCACAAATTTAGTATTAGCATTTAGTATTTAGTATTTAGTATTAGTACTAGTATAGAATTGGTTATTATACTCTTCTTGCACAGAACTTTTAGTTTTATAAAGTTTTCCTGTGTTGTCATTGACAAAGAGATGTTGAGTTAAAGGTACACAAAATGATAAATTGCTATTTTAACTTACTCTGAAATGAGTGATAAGACAAAGTATGGTAACAAACTTTATCACACAACACATTATAATACCCTTGCTGTTCACTCTCTGCACTGTATCTCAGAGATTATTCTGCAGCTTAGTTTTCTCACTTTGACCTATTTCTTCCCATTTTCTTTACACACCTGCCACTGGTAACAAATACTACTAATGCTTTTAATTTATTTAGATTCTACGTGTAACTGGTCTTATATATTTTCCTTTATCTTTCTCACAGATTTCATTTAGGAGAGCATTCACATTAGTAATTCATTTAAATAGCAAATAAAATTTTACATTATTTGTGTGTGTTAAGGTCTGCTTGTGCATACATGTGTCTGGTTATTTTTTCTTTTATTTGTGTGTGTGTGTGTGTGTGTGTGTGTGTGTGTGTGTGTATGGTGTATATGTGTGTGTGTGTGTGTGCTTGCATGTGAACAAGTGAAACAGTGTGCCTATGGATAATAGATCATAACTCAAAGGAGTGTTTTTCTCCTCATCATGAAGTTCCTACAGAAAGTACAAAGCTCATCAGACATGGAAGCAAATGCTGTTTCCTATGAAACCATTTCGTCTCCTGAAGACGTCCTTTTTAATTAAAAATAATAAGAAATTATTAATTTTTCCATATGTATACCACAATTTCTTGATCTGACTATATGCTGAAGGGCAAGTTATGCTGTCTCTGTGTTTCATATTGGAGAAACAAGACAGTTTATTGAGCTGTTTTTATTTATTTCATATTTATAACTTAATTTGCAATATCTGAATGATATACTAATTTCATTTAAATTATCAAAGATCATTGAGACTTTATTTAATACCAATATAATATTAAATTTATATTGAAAAAGAAGAGTTTTCAATTATTTTTGAAAGCATTTGCTATTTATTGCTGTCTTTTTGAGAATAAATACAGAAATCAGACAACAAAGGAGACTTACCTATTATATATTCTTCAAGGAGTTTCATGGTTACATTTGAAATCACACTGATTTTTTTTTTTTGTTAAGAACAATGTTATAGGACCATCTTTTCCTCAGGTGGTTATACAGATTTTCCAACATCTTTTAATGAAGGGAATGTGTTATTCTCCTTTTGTAGTCTTGATATTAATTTTGAATGTTAATTAGCTGTCCAAATATGGGTTTATTTCTTGCCTTTAAATTTTAGCTATTGTCCTTGAAGTCAGTATTTATTTACATTGAAACCTCTTTCCAGTATTTTAGTTTTTCTTATGATAAAATTAAGATCTAGAAGTCTGATGACAGCCGTGTTTTCTTTTTCTGGGATTACTTTATTTGTTCCTTTTTGTGATTCTGTATGAATTTAGGGGTGTTTAATCCATTGCTATGAAAACTGTCTTTGGAATATTCATGAAGATCATATTTTCTTTTCATTTATTAAATAGTTTGGAAATTTTATTTATGTAGTTTAATATATATATATACACATACACACACACACATATATATGTATATATATATATACATATATATATATATATATTACATACTGACTGTAGTTTCTGCTCCCTCCTCTTTTCACAGTCTCCTCCCACCTCTGCTCTGCTCCCCTGAAAATCCAATTCTCCTCTGATTCTGTTCAGAAAATGGCAGGCTTCCCATAGGCATCAACAAAATATGGCATATTAAGTTTCAGTTAAACTAAGTACCTCCCCTTATGTTAAGCCTGGACAAGGCAACCCAGTATGAGGAATAGGGTCCCAAAAGCTAACAGAAGAGTCAGAGACAGCCCCTACTCCTACTGTTAAGAGCCCCATAAGAAGACCAAGCTACACAACTGTCACATATATACAGTGATCCTAGGGTAGTCCCATGTTGTCAGTTCAGTCTCTGTGAGCTCATATGAGCCCAAGTTAGTTGATTTTGTGGATTCCCTTCTAATGTCCTTGATCCCTCTGGCTCATAAAATCCTTCTTCCCTCTCTTCAGCAGGATCCCCCCAACCTTGGCCTAATGTTTAGCTGTAGGTCTCTGCATCTGTTTCCATCAGTTGCTGGATGAAGCCTCTCTGATGATAACTGAGCTAGGTCCCAATCTATGAGTGCAGCAGAATATCCTTAGGCATCATTACATTGACATTTATTTTTCTCCAGTCGTGTTTGTTTCTACCTTGGGCCTCTGGACCATCCAGCCTCTGGAACCTGGCACTCTAAGCAGTGTCAGCGGTGTGCTCACTCTTGTGGCAAGGATCTCAGGCTGGACCAGCCACTGTTTTGTCCCATAGTCTTTGTGCCACATACCATAGGCTGTACAGACTGTAGGTTGAAGTTTGTGTAGCTAGATTGGTGTCCCAATCCCTCCACTAGAAGTCTTTCCTGGTCACAGGAGATAGCAAGTTCAGGCTATGTGTTCCCTATTGATAGGAGTCATAGCTGGGGTCACCCTTGTAGATTCCTGGAAGTTTCCCTTGCACCAGGTTTCTACCTACCCTGACATGCTCCCCTTTCCAGTTGTCTCTGTACTCTACCACTCTGTCCCTGCCAACACCTGATTCCTCATGTTCCCATCCACACCAGCCCTCAGTCCACTTCCAAAATCTCTTCTATTTCTCCTTCCTAGGGAGATCCAGCATTACTCCTTTACTTATAAGTGGATATTAGCAGTAAAGTAAAGGACAACCATGCTACAAGCCACATACAGACCCAGAGAAGCTAGGGAACAAGGAGGGATCAATTTTTTTTTTTTTCCGAGAGACAAGGTTTCTCTGTGTAGCTTTGCGCCTTTCCTGGAACTCACTTTGGAGACCAGGCTGGCCTCGAACTCACAGAGATCCGCTTGCCTCTGCCTCCCGAGTGCTGGGATTAAAGGCTTGCACCACCACCGCTGGCTGGGATCACTTTTTTTTAAATAGTCTCAATTGTTGCTGGGAGCCCTGGAAGTTCCTGGAGAGTGCAGATTTCTATTTCACCACAAAAGCTTTGAAATGCTGATTTTTCTGTCAGTGAAGGAATCAACCAACAGCAGCTGCTGTTCCACAAATCAACACTTTGGCAAGAAGGAAGATCAAGAGAGCAGATGGCTAGAGGATGCACTTCCTTCTGAAATTCTCTTTTATCCAGGATCCTACCAGAAGGTACTATCTTCTTCTGGAGTGGGCCTTCCCCCTTAACTTACCCTTTGTTCTTACTTCTGTTGCTGATTCCTTCCATGATTGTAGAATTAGAGTTGCTAAGTGCTCATCTTGTAGGAGACATAAATGCCACTTCAAGATATCCCTGGGCTCCTGGCATCAGATTTGGAATAACAAGACAGAAATCAGGAATGGGTACCAAGTTGGGCACTATTGCCCTTACAGGTCTGACCCAGTATTTTGGGAAGATTGTGGCAGCATTTTAACTTTGGACAGAAAGCCACTGAGTGCTCACATGGCACAGTGGACTATTCTGTGGTTGCTTGAAAGAAAATTTTGAGAATGATGCAGGTGATAAAATAGCTTGTTAAGTTTCAGAGAGAAGAAAGGCCTCTATTTTGGTCATTTATGTGGTAATGTGAATTAAGAATGTGGTTAATGACAGCTGGGACCAAAGAATCAGCCATGATTAACAAGGACAAGCACCACAGAAATATAGCTTTTGCTTTACTGGGACAGTTGAGGCTCCATAGCTCATGCTGAGAAATTAGCAGTGATTACAAAGTGTTCCACATCCGTGAGGTAAAACATACCGGAGATCCTTCCTCAGGGTCAGCACACAGAAGCTGTGGTCCAGAGAGAACAAAGGCTGCATCTCCTGCTGACAGCATTCCTTCACAGCCTCTGCATCAGCTCCTGCCTTCAGGGGTTCCTGCCCTGCTTGAATTCCTACTCTGACTTATGTTACCAGTGTCACTTGAGTGTTGTAAGCTAAAATGAACCCTTTCCTCCCCAACTTGTTTATGGTCATAGTGTTTTGTCACAGTAATTGAAAACTGAACTAATACGTACATTACATGTATAGATCATTTTACCTTGTCAGGACATTTGTATGACTCTGATTTGTGAGGCACGGACATCGAATATATTACATTCTATTTGCACTTTTTTATCCTTTGGAAATGTGTTTAAGTTGGCTGAATTTTTATCTTTCACCTATTTAATAAAGTTTACACCTAAGTATTTTCTAAGCTATTATGAATGGAATTTTCTTTTGATTTCATCTTCACATGGTTTGTTATTATTATAAGTGATTTTTGCATGACAGATTTATTTCCAGATACCATATCCAATGAATGTATTGGTTCTTTCTGTTGTGTTTTATTGTTGGTAGAGTCTTAAGTTTTGTATTTTAGATCGTGTCATCTACAAATGGATAAACCTTTTCTTCTTTTCTGATTTGAGCACTTTTTATATCTTTCCCCTGCCTAATTTCTCTGATTAGAATAATATGTGAAATAGTGAGTAGAAGTGATGTCTGTTGAAACTAGGCTGTTCAGCATTGCATTTTGATCAGTAGTGGTTGTCTGTAGTGGTCTCTGTCTGTTGAAAAAAGAAATTTCCTTGTTAGGGGGAGGGACTATACTTTCCTGTGGGTATAAAGACAAGATAGAATGTAGATGTATCTTCTTTTACCACATAACTCCTGTACCTAAGACCCAGTGATGATTGCAGAAAGATTGCAAGAGACAGGGGAGCAGTGAGTTTACTGTGAGATTGTATCTCCTAGAAATGTCAGAAGCTATACCTGTAGAGTCTCATCAGCATCGCTTCCCAAACATGACTTGAACAAGGACGACAGGAATAAAAATGCTAATGTGGACATGGGAAAGCACTTCAGCCTCAACCCTATGCAAAAAAAAAAAAACTATAGACAGCTAAAGAATGTTACAACAGGCAAGAATCTTTCTCAAGAATAGCACGTCAATTGGGTATACAAAACTAAAGGACAAGCCCTGAAAACATGCATATAAATAACACTGTATGGACCAGGCAGACTGTATTTATAGATTTATGAATACATATAACCACCACTACCAATAACAACAACAAAAGAAAAGAAAAGAAAAGAGGCCATGTATTTGAAAGTGTACAAAGAGAGTACATGGTAAAGGAGGGTTTGGATGAAGGAAAAGGTAGGGAAAAAAGTATTTGCATTACAATCTCAAAACTATTTTTAAAAATGTGAAAAGAGTAGTCTCTGTTGCATTGTTACTGATATGAATTCATTATCTATCTATCTATCTATCTATCTATCTATCTATCTATCTATCTATCTATATATCACCATGCATAATGTTAGCTGTGAACTTTCCATCTTAAGTATCTCTAGGTACAATCTTTTTTTTAATGTCTCCACAATATATTATATTCAAAGTGTCAAAAAATGCTAGATTACCAAGGCAAAAATATCAGAATAACATCAATTCTTTTATTAGCAGCCTGGAAATCCAGGAGAACATGGTATGATATTTCAGCCTGTGAAAATGAGACTGCTATATTTTATCAATTAATTTTGTTGAAGCTTTTATCATGAACTTATGTTGCATTTTGTCAAGTGCTTTCCCTGAATCTATTTAAGTAATTATATAATTTAAGTCCTTCATGCTGTTGAAATATCACATCAAGTTTATGAATTATCCTGTATGTATGAAAATTTGCATCCCAGAATAAAAAGAAAAACATCATGGTGAGTGATCCTTTCATTTAATATTTCATTCAGATTGCTTATATGTTTGGAGAGATTTCTTTTTTGTCTATGATCATTAGCAATATGGTTACTTTTTCTTTCTTTTAGTGTCCATGTATAAGGAACTGAACCTCATGGCTCTGGAAGTGTTTGATAATTTCTAACATGTCTGGAATTACTTGTGGACTTGCAATGTTTCTTCTCTTGATTTTTAGTGCAATTCTTGTGGAATACACATGCTCCTGAACTTCCTTCTTGGAAGATTTTACATTTCAAGTCAATCTCCTTTATCACTCATTAGTTCAAGTTTTCAAATTTTTTTATGATCCAGCCTTTGGATATTGCATGTTTCTTCAGATCTCCCTATTTACCATGGGTTTTCCACATGTGGGATGCAGTTGTTCACCTTGGTATTTTAGGATTATTTTTATTTCTATAATAACAATATATCATCTCTACTGTATAATTAATTGTATTTATTTGATATTTTTCTATTTTTAGTCTAGTTTGTTTCCCTTTATTTAATATTTTCAGAGATCCATTATTCTTTTACTATTAGTATTTCATTTACATATTTAGATTATTCAGTATCTGGTGGGTAAATACTCAAAGACTCCGTCTCCTTGCTAAACTCTTGATGGTTCTTGTTAGAGTGTCTGCAGCCTTGCCTAAAACAGAGTAGCAAGAAATGATTGCCCTTAAGATCACAGAGATCTACATGCTTCTTTCTCCAGATTATGAACATTTAAGGCATGCCCAATAGTATCTGATACTTAATTGACTTCATCACTCTATAACAACCCTCTTTTTCTCCTATAAATGATTTGTTACTTATTATTTTTAATCATGTACAAATGTAACCATTTAAACTATACATTTGAATATATTTCTCAAGTCCTTAACAATTATTCATTGTAAACTGTAGCTGGAGAGTTTCTCTAGTGGTCCCGCAAGCCCCCTCAGTCCTGCAGCCCACTTATAAATAAACACACAGATGCTTATATTATTTAAACTATTTGACCTAATGACTCAGGCTTCTAATTAGCTGTTCTTATATCTTAAATTAACCCATTTCTATTCATCTATAAGTTGCCACATGACTTGTGGCTTACCAGTATCTTAACAATTTCTCATGGCAGCATTTCTCTGCCTCAGCCTTCCACTTCCCAGGGCTCTCCTCTCTCTTTGTCCCACCTGTACTTCCTGTATGGCTACTGGCCAACCAGCATTTTATTTATCAGTCATCCACAGCAGTAAACCTTTATAGCAAGAGGGAATTTAACATCGAATAATATTGATAGCTATATTATGGATTTTATATTTTTAATTTTCTGTTCCCTTTATTCATTCAGCCAGCCAATGTGATTAGTTTATTTATATTGATCTGCATTGAAATTAATTATTGTTAAATTATCAGTTACTATTTTATTTCTACAGGCTTTTAAAAACATTTATTCTTTCTCAGTTGCTCTTATCTTTGTGTTGTTTCACTGGTAAATGCTTGATTCCATTTCAGATTCCTTCAGCCTTTTTTATTTGTTATAGCTTTTCAATTTATGATACTTTGAGATTCCATAAGAGCTCTTATAGTCACAATATCTCATGTTAAGCTAACAAAAATGTGCTGTGGGATGTCATTCTGTATGCTGTGAATATGTGCTGCTTGAATTGGTTGATAAATAAAATGCTGATTGGCCAGTAGTCAAGCAGGAAGTATAGGCGGGGTAAGCAGACAAGGAGAATTCTGGGAAGAGTAAGGAGAGAGTCAGGAGCCATCAGCCAGACACAGAGGAAGCAAAATCACAAGGCAGAACTGAGAAGAGGTACCAAGCCACATAGCTAAAAATAAATAAGAATTATGGGTTAATTTAAGTGTAAGAGCTAGTTGGTAGTAAGCCTGAGCTAGTGGCCAAACAGTTATAAGCCATTCTGTGCTTACTTGGGGGATTCGAGAGGGAGAGATTTATCCTACTCGCTGGCCAGCTGGGACACAGGAAAACTGCCAACTACAAAAATGTATAAAAACTATTTTATATCTATCTTTCTTTTTTTAAAAAAAAATTATAATTTAAACCCTTGCTACGTTTTACTTGCTAGTAAACATTTACTTTGGTAGTTTAAACTGTTAAAGCCAAGTTTGGAAACACACCATTTTAACTCTATTTGTTTTTTTAAATGAATTTTTACTCATTTTCATACATTTTTAAAGGTTTATATGTTCTTATATTACTAATCAGCATTGTTTTATTTCTTCTTATAAAACATTGTTAGCACTCTTTGTATGGAGGTCTTATGTGAAGAATTAATTCAGCTTTATTTGCTTTATGAACTCTTTATCCCATATAAATTTTTGAAGGACAAAATTATATCTATACTATTACTTGAGAGAGACATATTGTTGTATATTTAAAAAATAGCATTTGAATCTCTTGGCTGGCACAGACTTGCTAAGGAATCTTCTTATACTACTACAAGAACCTCTATGGTTGTGCCATATAGTTTTTAATCATATTTCTCTGAACAGTTTCATAATTGACTTACACTTTTCTAGAATCTTTTTGATTTCCATGTGCTTGAGTGCCATCTTTGGTCACTAGCCTGGAATCACCCTTCTCCTTCAAAACTTGAGGAGTTTTCATCTGTTATTTAAATGCGTAAGCTGACTATCTTTTATTTCAGTGACACAGTGTGTGTTTCGCTTAGTTATGGACTGTAAATTTTGCAGTCTACCTTTCCTGTCCTTTAATAATTCTCTATTTGTTTCTCTGAACAAATAATTTCCACATAACCAAGTTGTTGAGCCAAGCTTTTATTCTGCTTTATAAAATCTAATGTTACCCCAACGTATCTTTTCTACGAAGTCATTTATTTGTCACATCCAGTATTTCCAGGCTTTTGTGTATGTCTTTAGTTTCCCTTTATGTCTATTTTTTAAATATATCATTTTCTGAAAATTCACTATATTTTCCTATCCATATTTTCTTGTTATTTGTGGTTTATATGACTTCTTTAAAATAATTTTTTTAGGTATGTTTGTGATTCATAAGACAGTGTTTTTATGTTTCATCGGAACTGTCTCATCTCCATTGATGGATTCATGATTCTCTGACTATTTATGATACCTGTACCATCCTTACACTGCTGGGTTAATCTCTGTGGCATTAGACACACTTACCACAATTTGTATTTTCACATTTTAATCCAATTAATTTGAGTCCTCACTGTTCAAACCAGTCTTGGTTTCTTAGATTTTTTATGCAGTAATGTAGGTGTATTAGCAAGGCTTTCTCAGGGTATCTAGTTAGGTGCCGTGTTGCAGCATGTGGCATGTCTATGGGTTATATTTGGGTTCAAAAGAAGTCATTATTTGTATTCCATGAGCAACTTTGCTCCAGTAATATTTTCACTTTTGTCTCAAGCAACTTGGTACTGTTGACTGAACTTCATAGCTGAGGCTTGGTGAAGTTCTGGGTTGCATTCCTCAGTAAACTAGTTTTACTCCCTAAATTCTATATAGATGCTGCACAGAGGGTTCAGCTGGTAAGGGTGCTTGTTGCCCCAAAGTCTTAGGACCAGAGTTCAGTTCCTGGACCCCATATGAAGGAAGAGTGAACGAAACTCTCTTACTTCCAAGTATGTCAAGTATGTCACATACATACACTCTCTTTTTCTCTACACACACACACACACACACACACACAACTTCTTTCTCTCTCATCTATCTGTCTATTTATTCATCTATCTATCTATCTACATATATATATTAAATAAATATAATTAAAAAAACTTCATGCATAAATGGATGCTTTTGGTTGACTATGCTAGCAGAGTCTCAGGGTGACTTGGTAGTATGGAAGGTGAACAGACACATGTGTTCAGAGAAAGAAATGAGGAGGTGGATTACTATATTTTACCCCCAAGTTAACCTTTTTTTACTTGTGCAAATTATGTAACATCCATGTAGAAAGGTATACAAATTAGCAATCTTTGGTACAAATGCAATTTTCTCACTTATTACACATAAAGGCCAATTTGCAAACTAATGAGATAGTATGTCCTTATTGATTTTTACATAAGCACATTCTTGCCAGAGGAGTTGATACTGTGGGACATGGAACATTTCAATGTCTTTTTATTAAGTTAATTGATATTCTGAATTGAGAGTCCTCAATGCTGAGAATGCTGTTTCACATAGCTATGAAGTACAAAATGCAGAAGTATGTTTAGGTGAATTTCATAAATTGGAATTTCTGTTCAAATAGCAAGCCAAAATTCATTTAATATGTTTTTACGAAACACTACTTAGCCATTCCAAGTGTCTAATATGTAGCTATACTAAGTTGAAAATTACATGCTGAGGACTGTCAGTGAGAGAATATTAAAATGTGTTGTCCATAAGTAAACATTATGTTTGTATAGAAGCATATAGCTATGAATATATTCTTAAACTGTGCTGTTTGTAACATTCAATATTCTTCAAATTGATCCAGGGTAATTCAGGCAGCATTTCATAGTTTGACGTGGCAAAATGGAATATGCAATGCAAAGTATGTCAGCATGTAAGCTACAGGGAAGTGGCATGATGACACATGGGTGACATCTGCCAGAAAGACTCAGATACATTTTGAGTTTGACTTTGAGTTGATTTGGCTCACAGTGGATTCAAAAACCTTTAGTGTCACATATTTCCCCCCATATTCAGTTAAACGACCCCATGGTGGATTATGGTTCACTTAAGAAATGTAAAATGCTTGCCACACGAAAGTGAGGACCCTCGTCCACACCCTCAGCACCCATGTAAAAGCTGGATGTGACAGTTCATATCTATACTCTAGTTCTGGGGCTTGCAATAAGCAGATTCCTGGTGATCACTGTGCAGGAAGCATATTACTGCCTAATTTCTATGTCTAAATATTTCTATTTCCATATTATTTTCACCAATGTTATTCAGCTTCAGTTTTGTCTAACTAAAACTAAAAATCTAAGTACTTAACATCACATATATTTTGAAGTTTTCCCAATTTTTAGTTGCCATTTGAGGTATTTTTGGTATACTTAAATCAACAGATAGATGTGTCTAGAGTTCTCTCTCAGTTACTAAATGCTCATATTAATATATCATTTTTTTCTTTTCTGTAAAATTGGTCTTGTCCTTCCTGTGATATTTTGTACACACCATCCACAATACCTTATCTCCCATGATTTCCCCCTTTTCTCATTCATGTTTCAGCTGTGAAGAATGCTGTAGTGGCACACATCCCCCAGTAGTGTGTCATCACTCACTCCAGATAGGACACAACACAGCAATAAAAGCAACTGGCCTGGCACTGAAACTTGCAAAACTGTCCAATCTAAATCAATCTTCAATTATGTAGGATGATTAAAGCAAGTACTCATTAGAGTTATGGGAGCTAAATCATGGGATCCTTGCTGAAGTTCCTGGTGGCAATGACCCCGTGTTAGTCAAGGCTGCTGTTAGGCTCTCTAGACTTCTAAGCTTCCCTGTGTTTGCTCTGAGTTGGGACTGCATGGTTTGTGGAGTTCTGAGATCAGAGCAAGTGGGCTCTGATGGTGGTTTGAACCTCTCTTGGGTTACCACTATTAGCAGGTACAAAGGCTATCAAGATCTACAAACTGATCAGTGTGTACTTCTTGTTTGCAAACATCTGACCTCAGATCATTGAGATATGTCAGAAAAACATAATTTCCCACAAGGTAATGTAAGAATGGGATCACTTAGAAATGTCTCAAAATGCTCGAAAGGCTGGATATGATGCCTATGTATCTCTTTTCTCAGTGAAGAAACTAAAGAGCTTGAGAAGGGATGCTGTTCTGTGTTCTGCCAATTGGGAAAGGAGCATGTGATGGGGCAAACTGGATGTTCTTCCTTTTCTAACTTTTCCTTTTCTAATGGTTTCCATTGGTTTCTGTGTCTTTGAGTCCATCATATTATTCTTCAGTTTGTCTACAACACCAAGAAATTCTCCACGGTGAATTGCTATTTTAATATTCTGTGGTGTGTATTGATTTGTATTATCTACTATCCTGCTCTCTTTTGAATGTCACATCTCTATACAGCAGTCCTCTAAGGCAAGAATATAGAGAAGTATTTATAAAGGTTTCTCAAGGCCAGGCCATAGGTAATTTGACTAAATTATTCAAGTTCTATGAAATACAAGAAAGAATGATGACAAAAACACATTTTAAAAATAAGGGAACAATAATCCACATGCTGAGAGAAGTTATTTGTGACATATATAACTAACATTATTCCACTAAAGCCGGATTATTTTTAGATTCTAGTAAGTTAGTAAATACAAAAGAGCCAAGCAGAAAATAAGTAAATAACATGAACAGGCATTTAAAAAAATAACTCAGGTAAGTGCTTGCATGGAAACTGTTAAATGATCATATACATAGCTATTTACATTCCAATTTAGTAATACCTTATCCATTGCAATGGTGAAATTTCAGTATAATAATGGCTTATAATAGATAACACAGTGTCCACTTTTATATATTATGGGGAAGGTTAAACATAAACAACATCATGAAATATGATCTTCTAAACTGTGTCCTTTCACCCCAGTGCTTATATACATTATATGTACTATTTATGCTTGCTTAAGGAAACATAGAAAAAATGTTCAGAGCAGCAATGTATAAAAAATAAAATATTTTCACTGATTTGTGACTGACTACATTCATGTTATATATTCATAAGATATTCTAATCTGTACCCACATGCATATTTGTGACATAGAGTAAAAGCAAATTATCCATGGCAAAATTATGAACCAAAAGATAACATTAATTATACCACTTAGGAATTCTAAAATCAGGTTAAAAAAAATAAACAGTTTCCAGAAGTGTTATAATCACATATCATTTTGTGACATCCTAGAAAAGGAACATATTAGGGCACATAAAATTCAGTATTTGCATAATCCCAAGGTCAAGAAAATCAATTAGGGTAAGTTCAAAGTAGGGGTTGACTTCAAGGTTAACCATAGTGTTAACTAATTTAATTATGGTGCCTCATTCATGTGTTCTTTTAACGTTTTTGATGACATACTTATAAATGTATGTATAAATTTTTTTGTCCAGATTGTATCAGTGGGAATATACATATATAGTAGAGTTTTTTTTTAATTCAGCATATTTCTTGTCTTGAAGCTTTCATGCATATTAGGCATGATAAGACAACTATGCAAAATCCCACATGACATAATAAAAACGGAATCAATACTGCAGAATAAAATTAGACAGTTCTTAGGTAGGGAGAGAGTGAAGGGAGAGAATGCAGGGAGAGACATCTGGAGTCAGGGGCGTTTGTGAGGTGGTCTAGAAATGTGGTGCAGTGGAAACTTCTCATAATCTGTGAGGGTGACCCTAATGAGACTCCTAGCAATGGAGGATGCAGTGTCTGAAATGGCTATATTTTTGTAGCCAGGCTTCCAATGGTGGAAATCGGTTACATTTGGTTGAGTTGTAACCCTAACCAGCCCAAGCTGATTCTAGGACAGAGGTTGCTCTCTGTAAACTGACAGTGGGTGCTCACTGCTAAGGAAGAAAATTCACTCATCTCATTGAACAGAGAGGTTGATGTGGTATGGTCTTGGAACCTCCACATGTACATTCTAGTCTCTTTGGAGTAAGGAGATACTCTACAGGATATGGAAAGAGAAACCTGGACACGAACTCAGCCACAAAACCCTCTGCCTGCATTCTGTCCTGCCTGCAAGATGTGCTGGGCCACAGGTGGTACAAAACACATGGGAGTGACCAACCAATGTCTGGTTTAACTTGATGCCCAGGCCAGGAGAGGGAGTTCATGCTATCTCTGCACTGGCTGGGTGGCCAGGAACCAGAGACTGCATAGCACAGAGACCTAGGATAGAACCAAACACTACTGGAAAAAAAAAATCAAGCAGTGAAATTGTTCCAAATGATATTAAGCTATATTCATAGATCAGTCACCATCAGAGAGACTTCCTTGGACAGCAGATTGGAGCATATACAGAGACCCACAGCCAGACATTATGCACAGCAAGAGAGTCTACATTGGAGGTCTCCATATGGGCTCTCCCCTTGGAGATCAAGGAACCCCATGGAAGTGGGGGAGAAAAGACTGTAGGAGTCAGATGGCATGGAGGACACCAAGAAAACATGGCCCACCTAATCAACTAAACAGGACCCCCGTGGTCTCATAGAGACTGAAATAATGTGGGGCCTGCATGGTTGTACACCAGGTTCCCTGTGTATGTGTAATGACTGTGAGCTTGATGTTCTTGTGAGACTCCTAAAAATGGAGTGGTTGTCTCTGACTCTTTTTCCTAATCTTGAGATTCTTTGCTTCCCGTTGGGTTGCCTTGTCTAGCCTTGAGATGAGGGCTTTCATCTTGTCTTGTTGTATCTTGTTTTGTCTTGTCTGGCTGTTGTCTCTTGGGGACCTGCTCTTTTCTGAAGAGGAAATAGAGAAGAAGTGGATCTGGGGTAGATGGGAGGTGGGGGACAGGTGGGAGGAATGGAGGGAGAGAGGAAGGGAAACTTGTAATTGGGTTGCATTGTACGAGAGAAGAATCTATTTTCAATAGAAAAAAAGGCAATAAAATGAAAGAAAAGTTAATTTTAACACCCTTCCCTTTTAAGGCTAGGTATTCCAGTTGTTTATCAATGGTATCTGTTATTTGCCTTCCAAAAAATTTGAATTACAATTGTATTTTCTTGGAATATACTGAGTAGTATCCAAGTAGTACAGGTATACTTTATCTACTATACTGTGCTGTAGATCATATTGTACTATTTTTAACAAGAAAAAGTAGAGATATGAATTTAAAATGTTTAATAAGTTAAGACATTTCTCTCTGTTATGGAAATACATATTTTAATGATTAAGTTGACTTGTAAATGATACAACTCTTCAGAATAAAATGTTTAACTCCAAGTAACATTTTGTGTCTCAGTATGCTCACAAAGAAGGAGAGGTGACGCAGAAACATTTAGGCTCCATCTCCACAGGTACCTTCAATCAATTCAGTTGTGAAACAGATTTTGTAAAGTTATTTTCTTATTTATCTTGCTGTTCAGTCTACTCAATGTGACTTTTAAAGTTGTGGCATATTTTATCTATAGTTTGCAATCTCTGGTATTATTAAATCTTTTTTGATATAATGGATATCAATTGATAAGTAATGATAAGCCCATACATTTATGAACTATTGTTCATAAGTCTTAAGTCATATCAGTCTATGAACTAATAGCAATATGAAAATGTTATGAAATTATAGCTTATAACTAGTATAAAAAAGCAATAAATGCTTGTTGATGTAATAGCATTTTACTTATTTGGATTATATTTTTGATCTATGAATTTTTGGGATGGGGATTAAGTCATATTTCTATCAAATAGCCAACTACCTTCCTCATCACCTAATTTGTCAACGTTGCTCAGTCAAGGATCAGAGCAAAATAATGGTAAGTAGAGGACGTAGGGAAAAAGAAAGAGAGAGAGTGGTAGACACAGAAAGGCAAAAGAGAAAACACTAAATAAATTATTATCTTTTTTTACAAAATTAAAGCAATGCTCATATTTTGTTTGAAATCATTATTTATTTGATGAATGATATAATCAACTTAAAGTAAATAAACCTATTAAATATACATTTTTAAAAATTGTTTTTCTATTTTGTTTCAAAATTAGTATACCATTCAGCTTATAAATGACCAAAATCAAAATGTTTGTTGATTGATTAGTTGGCAACTGTGCATGCCTTTTTATGTTTTCATTCCTTCATACATGACATTTAAATATACAATCTGTCTTTTAACATGAACAACCAAAGATAATATCTACTAATGGCACAGTACTGAATGGTGTCTAGGTGATAACACTTCAAACACAGACTCTCTCAGTTCATATTCAATAAATAAATAAAAATTCTCTATCATTTATTTTATAAACTTCTCCTTTACATGTTGTATTTTAATTATATCGATGTATGGTAAGTTTAAAGTTTCAGTATGATATTTTATTATAAAAATTATCTTGCAGTGTTGTATTTGCTAACTACCTTTATAATACTTTGATATTTGGCATGACTAGAGAACTTTTTCTGAATAATTATGTAAGTGAATTTACCTTCTGGGCTAAACAGACTCTAAAACAAACAATGAGTTCTTGCTCGTGAAGATTGATTGAAGCATTTGGTTTAAGGAAATTGCTTATCCACAATCAGAAAGGTGTTTACATAACATCCTGACTATTAAATACTAGACATGGTAATGTTGTCACTCTACCAGCTGTTCACATTTAACATTTGCATAATAGCAGGAACAGTGTCTACAGTTATAGTTCCAAATATCTCATCCCTTTTCCAGGTATATACACTTTTAAGGGAATAATCAACTCCTTCATGAGCTGTCTAATTTTCTCTTCTTATGTAGCTATATGCTAACGACATAACCTTTCCCAATGTAAGTCTACTAAGTACCAGAATTGACTGAGAATCATAACAACATGTAGCTTCACAAGGCAAAAATTAGTTGGTTCAAAATATAATAAATATTCTGTATATTGCAAAACAGTTTATGTTTTATGCATTTTATAACATACCCATATTTTTAATATGGTGTTTAAGAAATTATGTTTTTTTAATTAACTAAATTGTTGCTGGTTGTGATGAAGAATTATTTACCACTCATATTATTATCTATTTACTTTTCTATGCATTTTAAAAACTGTAGTAGGAAGAAATTATCACATATCTTTGACAGTATGACTTACTTAAAATATGCTGTGGAAGTGTATGTTCATTTGTGTACAATTTATAATTACATTCATATATGTATATTCATACATACGTATATTAAATCTATTTCACTGCATATGGGAATATGTATAAATATTTGTAATATTAATAAATGAGAAATATAATTTGTATCTCCCAAGGTGTTCTGTAGCAAAAGATTGAAAAATTATCATAACTAGTATTTTATGGACACCGAACTTTATAAAAACAATCTATAATCATTAACACACCAAGAAAATAAAAAGTAAAAATCTGATCGTTTACTTAGATTTTCTATTTCCAGCATTCCCTCTGTTTGTGTCTTCTTCATTTTTTCTATTTCCCTTTGCAGGTCTTGGACCTGTTTCATTGCTTTTTCATGGCTTTCTTTCAGTGCTTTATTGTTTTCTTCCAGGACTTTATTGTTTTCTTCTACTTTAATTGTCCTTTCCTCTAGGTTTTTACAGCGTTCTTGCCATTTTTTGTCTGTTCCTCTATATAAGCCTCTACCTTCTTCATGATGTTATTCATAAGGCTGTTTTCTTCTGCTTTTTCCAATTTTTGATGATCAGCTCTAGATGTTGGAGGAGGGCTAGGTTCTGGTGATGTTGTATTGCTCTTCATTTTGTTGTATGTACTTCTGCCTTGATGTCTGCCCATCTCCTTGTGTTCGATCTTGGTCTTATCAGAGCACTTGGTGCAGAAAGAGCTGACAGATTGGGGAAGTCTCTCTCTCTTGTCCAGATGGGACTCTCTTGTCCAAATGGGAAGGCCGAGGCAGGATGGGAGCTTTGTCCAGAAGGGAAGTCCGGGGCAGGATGGGAGCTTGGTCCAGAAGGGAAGTCGGAGCAGGATGGGAGCTGGGGGTTGGTCTCTAAGTCTCAGGAAGTGGCGGGGGTCTCCCGGGAGAGCAAAGGATACAGTCAACAAGGCAAATCGACAGCCCACAGAATGGGAAAAGATCTTCACCAACCCCACATCTGACAGAGGACTGATATCCAGAATATATAAGGAACTCAAGAAATTAAACATCAAAATGCCCAACAGTCCAATTAAGAAATGGGCTATAGAACTAAACAGAGAATTCTCAGCAGAGGAAACACAAATGGCTGAAAGACATTTAAGGAATTGCTCAACATCCCTAATCATTAGGGAAATGCAAATCAACACAACTCTGAGATACCACCTTACGCCAGTCAGATTGGCTAAAATCAAAAACACTGAGGACACCTTGTGCTGGAGAGGATGTGGAGCTAGGGGAACTCTCCTCCACTGCTGGTGGGAATTCAAGCTGGTATAGCCACTGTGGAAATCAATATGGTGCTTTCTTAGAAAATTGGGAATCAATCTCCCCCAAGATCCAGCTATACCACTCTTGGGCATATACCCAAGGAATGCTCAATCATACCACAAGGGCACTTGCTCAGCTATGTTCATATCAGCATTATTTGTAATAGCCAGAACCTGGAAACAACCTAGATACCCTTCAACCGAAGAATGGATAAATAAACTGTGGTACATATACACAATGGAATACTACTCAGCAGAGAAAAACAATGACATCATGAGGTTTGCAGGCAAATGGAGGGATCTAGAAAAAATCCTCCTGAGTGAGGTAACCCAGACTCAGAAAGACAAACATGGTATGTACCCACTCATAGGAGAATACTAGTTGTGGAACAAGGATGACTGGACGGCTACTCACAACACCAGGGAGGCTACCTGGAAAACAGGACCCCAAGAAAGACACTGGGATTGCCCAGTGATGGAGAAATGGATGAGATCTACATGAACAGTCTGGCCGTGAGTGGGGGTAATGAGGGGCGAGGGGCGAGGGGCGAGGGAAAGAGAACTTGGGGGAGCAGGAGATCCCAACTTTATCAAGAACAGAGAGGGAACACAAGGAATGTTCATGGTAAATGAAGACCACATGAGAATAGGAAGAAGCAAAGTGCTGGAGAGGCCCACAGAAATCCGCAAAGATACCCCCACAATAGACTACTGGCAATAGTTGAGAAATAGCCTGATCTGACCTACCCTGATGATAGGATGGCCAAACACCCTAATTGTCGTGCTAGAAACCCCATCCAGTGACTGAGGGAACTAGATGCAGATATCCACGGTCAGGCCCCGGGTGGAGCTCCGGGAGTCCAATTGGCGAGAAGGAGGAGGGTTTATGTGAGCAAGAGTTGTTGGGACCAGGGATGGATGGAATACAGGGACGAGTGGCCAAACGAATGGAAACACATGAACTGGAACAATGGCTGAGTGGCCCCCAACTGGAGCAGGCCCTCTGAATGGGTGAGACAGTTGATTGGCTTGATCTATTTAGGAGGCATACAGGCAGTTGGACCGGGTCCTGTGCTCAGTGCATGAATTGGCTGTTTGAAACCCGGGGCTTGGTAGAGACCCTTGGCTCAGCCAGGGAGGAGGGGACTAGACCTGCCTGGGCTGAGTCCACCAGGTTGATCTCAATCCTAGGGGGGAGTCTTTGCCCTGGAGGAGATGGAAATGGGGGGTGGGCCAGGGGGAGGGGGGCGGGGCGGGAGGAGGGAGAACGGGGGAATCTATGGCTGATATGTAAAGTTGAATTATATTGTAAAATAAAATAAAAAAGTGTAAAAATCTATAAGAAAATATATGGCCTAGGAATGGATAAAATCTTCCAAGAAGACAAACATCATATCACAGCCAAATTATACTGATTACTTTCAGAATATGGAAGGCTATAAAATACAGTCTAACATCAATTCCAGGTAAGAAGGCTCAGTGTACTTCCCATAATAATTCAGGAAAAACAGAAGGAGTATACAACCAGTGTGTGAGTATGAAATAGATTCAGTAGAAAACTAGTACTTAGATGCACTCAGTGAGCAGTAGTCTCTTGATTTAATGGCAATCTTAGCACAAGATGCATCACAGATTTAGATTAACTCTAATGCTTCAGGAAAGTTGTCTAGTGTCTAAGCAAGAGGACAGAATACTAGAACAATTGAGAGAGAAGAGCAAAAAAAAGTCCCATACGTCATCCAACTATCTGTTCCTAAGAAACTGAAAACAATGGACATGCATTATTTTGAAAAGTATCCAGGTGGTAATATAATGTGGATCAGTTGAATCAAAGAACGTGAGAACTTAGTACTCAAGGTAGCAAGATTCAGCTAATTAATCAATCAATGAATCAACCAATGCTAAAATTGGAAGGCACAAAAAAGAATTCATAAGATTTTTGGCCATGTGAGTTTCTCATGGGAGTACATATGCATATATTTCAGATAATAACTGTAAGGATTCTATTCTTCTACCTTGTGGGTCCAGTGGATAGAATTCATGTTGTCGGGCTTGTGTCTGTATGTGCAGAGTCATCTGCTTGCCCCTCAGAGATTTCTCAGTGATATGAAAGTACTCTATATCTTTGTTAACTTGCTTATTCCATTGATTTTATTGACTGGCTTTCCCTAGGAAAACACTTGCTCTAGGGGCCTGGGGAAATGCTTCAGTGGTTAACAGCCCTTGCTGCTCTTCCAATGTACCTGGGATTCAGCTTCTCACTCCCACACGGTGGCTCACACTCATATGATACCTGTAAACACATGCAGAAAAATTGTCCTCCACTTAAAGAAATAAACTTTCAAAGAAAGGATTAGCAAAGTTTAGCTGTAATAGTATCAGATGAAACTATTTGATATTAATGTTTACCTTCCCTTTCTTTCCAGGATCATTTTCTTTTTGAGCCTTTGAGTCTCCAAGAACCATTTTGCTTCTTACTCTGCACTTAGGGGCCTTAAATAGTCCATTATCATCAATTATCCTCTATGCATACTTATTTTATTTGTCCTGCACATCTATTATCCTGAGATCTAACCCATATTTTTAGTTGTATTATATATATGTGGATTTCTGATTCAATTTTGATTAATACTCCTGGGTATCCTCAGTCCTCTTTCACCATCCTTTGAGAATAAATACCACCATTTTCCTTTATCCATAGTAAAGCAGGTTAACATCGCTCCTAGTCCGCAGTAAACTTTCTGCTCTCTTTTAATCATTCTTGTATCTTTTTAGTATGATTTGTCATTGCTCTCCATCTGCAGGGCCCACGGTTCTCCCTTTAAGTTCAATAGCAGCTTCTTACTCTCTGCTTTAGGTGTTCTTCTTACACGGCTCAGAGCAGTTTACAACTTTAAAACCAAGTGATATTTGAAAACTGAAATGTTTCTGACTTATGACAAGCCTTCCAATATCATGATTTATTAATATGAAGCTTAAATCTTTCAGAAAATGACATTTCTATCCATATATATTTTCTAACATAATCCCTCTCAATTAGATTAACCAAATTTTTCACTATTTTAACATTATATGTTAAATAGGTTAAATCTCTGAAGAGAAGAAATGGCAACTTCCTGCAGAACTATTACTTGCATACATTTTGTGCAGCATGGAAAATCAGTATCTTTCATAGGAAGTAAAAGATGTAAAGATATAATTTTAAACAAAACTTAAAAAATTTGCTTTCTTTTTCCATTGATTATGTTTACTGGACATACAATTTCTGACAAAAGTTTCATTTGAAAGAACATATGTATTTTGATGAGACTTTTCCATTAGTGCTTGAAAACAGGTGGTGTAAATCATCTAGCTGCAAGTCAGGGCTGTGACTGAAGGCAAGAACTTAGAGGCACATTGTTTTACTACTAATAAAACAGAAGGCAAGTGGAGGTTATATGTTTTATAATAGACATGAGAATGCAAGAATATTTGTAAATGGTCATTTGTTATACATCTATAACTAATTAGGCACTTATAGGGAGATTTTAATAAAACTTGGTTCATTTGTAAAACAAAGAGTAGGTTCTGTTTTTTGTTTGTTATTTTTAATCTTAAATAAAGGTGGGGACTAGAATTTCATAGACTAATGAAATAAAGAAACAGAATGCTTAGCAATTTGTGTTAATTCAACTATAGAACTAAGGTGACAGGTAAAGTATTTCCCATTTTTCAAATGAGTGACAGATAGATGGACATAGGTAAATAATCACAGATTATCAGAACAGAAACTCGTTGATGGAATTCTTCACATAAAAGCCTTAATGTTTGTAGTACATTAGCCTCATGTTACAAAATGCTATAGACTCAGCGTACACTAATATCAGTAAAAACCATGAAGAAGGACTATCATGAGTTTGAGGGATCCCATGCTAGTATCTTTTTACCCAGAAGCTCTCACAGTAAGATAAAAGCCAAAACCACATCTAAACAACAGCAACAACAAAAAACAGTCCTTGGGTTTCTAGGAAGGAGGAAGGAAGAATGGATGGAATTCTTGTGAACAATGCCAATATATTCACTTCTTAACAAGATCTGTCCTCATGAGAAGGTATTTTAACAGCACCCTATATCCTAGGGGTTTCATCAGTGCCTACAGAGCTTGAAAAGAAAATACCTCTGACCCACTGTCTTAGTTACTGTTCTGTTGCTATGAAGAAACACCGTGCCAAGGCAACTCTTACAAAGGAGAGCATCTAACTGGAGGCTTGCATGCAGTTTCAGAGAGTAAGTCCATTTCCAACATGGTAGGAAACATGGCGTCAGGCAAACATGGGGATGATAGCTTTCGTCTTCATACGCAGGCAGCAAAGAGAGAGAGTCACTGAAAGTAGCTTCAGTTTTTCAAACCTCAAAGCCCATACCACACCTCCTCCAAAAAGCCATACCTCCTAATCTCTTGAAACCCTTCCATTCCCTAGTTACTAAGCATTCCAATATATGAACCGATGGAGGCCATTCTCATTCAAAGCACCAAATCCTATTCCCTGTTCCCCAAAGGCTTGTAACCATATCATAATGTAAAATGGATTCAATCCAACTTCAAAAGTCCCTATAGTCTCCCACAGTCTTAACACTCTTTAAAAGTATAAAATCTCCATGGGATTGGACTAGGCCCTCTGGACACGGAAGACAGTTGTTTGGCTTGAACTGTTTGAGGGGCATCAAGGCAGGGGAATTGGGATCTGTCCCTGGTGCATGAGCAGGCTTCTGGAATCCGGTGCCTGTGGTGTGACACCTTGCACAGCCTTGGTGCAGTGGGAAGGGGCTTGGACCTGCCTAGGCTCAGAGTGCTGGGCTCTGCTGACTCCCCATTGGAGACCTTGATTTGGGGGATGTGGGGATGCAGGGTGGCTTGAGAGAGAGGGCTGGGGGTGGGAAGAGGGAGGAGGGGGGATCTGTGGGTGGTATGTGGAGTGAGTCGAAAATTTCTTAATAAAGAAAAATGAAAAAAATAGTCTAAAATCTCTTCTGAGACTCAAAATAATCTTTGAACTCTAACTCCCTGTAAAATCAAAGTCAAAGAAAAGATCATAGACTTTCAAAGCACATGCCACAGAATATACAAAATGAAGAAATGGGCATATTGAGGAAATACTGAACAAAATCAAGATCAAAACTCATTAGGGAAAACTCCAAATTCTGGTTCTCCATGTCTGATGTCAAAATGTTCTTCAGACCGACCATTTCATTTGTTTTTGTTAATTGCAAAACCCTTCTTTTTTGTGGAGTGGTTCCACACCCTGCTTGCAACTCTCCTTTGCAGCTATCCCAAGATTCTGAAATCTCCTATATCCTGGGGTCTCTGTCTTAATCTAGACTTCATATTCAGAATTTAAAACAATTGCCTCTCTGGGCATCTATGCAGGGACTCCCTTTTATATACCTGGCCTTAGCAGCTTTCCTTAACTGCTGAAGATGATACAATCTATTTCCTGTATTTTCCTTGACTCTAAATCTAGAACCACATGGCTGACATTAGCCAGTTGTTCTGCCTACTGGCATTTTCATAAAGTTTTGAATTATTGATTGCTCTTAGATGGAAATGATTCCTCCATCTTCTTTCATTTGTTTCATGATGAGCTGGATGACCTCTTACCCTGAAAGTACTACTTCTTTTATTCCACTTAGCATCAGACTTTATTTAAACTTCTCATCTCCTTGAAAGTTAAACTTGGCTAAAACTTTATATTTCCTGGTATTCCTTTTCTTCTTATACTGTACATTTTCTTTTTCTCTCTGCTTTACGTGCTCCTTTTCATTGTAGACTTGCATAAAAGTGACCACCAATAACCATATAACACAGTCAATACTGAAGTGTCTTGAAATCTCAACCTTCAATGACATTAATCAAATTATTCAATTTATCCTCAGTCAGGTTCTTAGGACAAGGGCAAAAATCACTCGTGTTCTTGGCCAAAATATCACAAGAATGTTCTCTATGCCAAATGCTGATATTTTTCCCCTCTGAAACCCAGCTCCCATAATCCACATTTCTCTGTGATCCTACTAGGGTGGCCCATTAAGTCCCACATAAAGCATTAACAACTTTTCTAGTACAAAGTCTCAAATTCTCCCATATTTCTCCAACCAACAGCATGTTCAGACCTGCCTTAGAATCACCCGACTCCTGTTAACAACTTCAGTCTTAGCTACTGTTCTATTGTTGTGAAGTGACACAATGACCAGGCCAACACTTATAAAAGACGGATTTATCTGGGAGCTTGCTTACAGTTTCAGAGTGCTAATATATTTCCATCATGGGAGGAAGCATGGCAGCCTGCTTATATGGTCCTGAAAACTTACATCCTGATCCATAGGCAACAGGCAGAGAGAGAATTTAAGGTAACTTGGGCTGTTGAAACCTGAAAGCCCACCCCAAATCATATCTCTCCTCCATCCCCCTCCACCCCACCCCACTCCTTGCCCATAGCTCCTGTGAATCCCAAATACCTTCCCTTAACAACATCCCTCACCCCAGTTGCTGCTCTATCTCAGCCCCCAACACTTGTAGGCACCTCCTGGTAACCCACAAGCCGTTCCTGCCAGGAAAGCGGGGATTTTTGACTGCAGATCTTCACCCTTCCCTGTGTCCCCCCAGACCAGTCCTTGAGTCTCACCCCCAGCTCTGCAACAGAACAGCTGTGACCGCCTTTCACGCCGCCTTCACTCTTCTCCTGTGGAGTTTTCATATCTTCCTCCTCCTGCCACCCACTCACTGATTTATCCCAGCCCCCAACTCTAGCAAGCAAGCATCCATGCTAGGCCAAAGGTCACTTCTTTCAGGGAAGCAGATGGGCTGCCTGCATATCTTCCCCACTCCTTCTGTTTTCCCAGATTCTGTCCACCGGTCTCATCCCAGCACTATAGCAGAACTCCTGGGGTGACCCAGAAGTTTTCACTGCCCACTCACATTTCAAGGAGACTAAATGAGAAGATATTGGTGGACCAGTATCCTTTCTTCCTTCTGGTGAAAGCATGCATACCTCAAGTTATCCTCTGTCCTAAGTGTCAGGTACCAATACCCAGAAACACGTTTTAACTAGAACCACCAGGGTCCATACCTATCAAGTTCACAGAAATTTTCCTACCAGGCAACACACAACTATGCACTCTCTGTATATCCAGAGAAAGAGAGAGGGAGAGAGAGAGAAACAACCACCCAATAAAGACAAAACCAGAAATCAGAACCTAGACCCATAATTGTCCCAATCTCTGTTACCTAGATGCCATCATATAAACTCAATCAATAATAGTCTCCAATAGAGCCCAAGAATTCTACCACAGCAGGCCCTGAATTTTCAAACACAGCTGAAATACAAGAAAAAACCTTCAAATAGCTCTTTGAAGGTGATAGAGGCCCTTAAAGAGGAAATGAATAATCACTTAATGAAATTCAGAAAAACATAAATGAAAAGTTGGAGGAAATGAATAAATCCCTTAAGAAATTGAGAAAAATGCAAAAAAATTATTGAAGAAAAGTTCTAAAACTGTTTAAGACTTGAAAATAGAAATATAATCAATAAAGAAAATACAAAATGAAGGAATTCTGGAAATGAAAATTTTAGGAATTTGAACAAGAACTACTGAGGCAAGCTTCACCAACAGAATGCAAGAGATGGAAGTGATAACTTCAGGCATTGAAGTTACAATAGAAGAAATGGATATATCAGTCAAAGAAAATGTTAAATCTAAAAAAACTCCTGACAGAAAACATCCAGGAAATCTGAGATACTACAAAAGACCAAATCTAAATTCTTAGGAATAGGGGAAGGTGAAGAACCCCAGCTGAAAGATTCAGAAAAAAAGAGGTGCCTACTAAATTATAAGGTGCATGGAGAACCCATGTAAGTTGAAGCAGAAAACAAAGTCACCTCAACACATAATAATCAAAACATTAAACATACAGAACAGAAAAAGAATATGAATTGTGTCTCTAGGCTCTGTATTTGAAGTGCATAATATTCTCAGAAATAGGGACCTTACTGCTGAGATATAACCAAAGGCTTCATCAATAGACTGAGTGTTTTCAGAGTCTGTTTAGCATCTCTGACCAAGAACTCAAAAGAAGGGCAGGATCATCTTTCAAAAAAAGTATTGATACAATGAAATGTCATAATCTTGGTAGATCAGGAATAATATTGCCAATAGTATAGTAATTATAAATAAAATCATGCTATCTCTAATCATAATCCTTAGACAAAAAAAAGAAAGGAAAGAAAAGGAAAAAAAAACAGGCTATCATATATAAAATGCTGAGGGAAAACTGCTAAACCATAATTGCATTGTTACTGGGTATATTCAGAATATAATGAAATATAAATATTATTGGGTTATATCTTATTGTACAAAATAAATTTAAACAATCATAAAACTTTGGGAGGTGGAGAATATTGTTCACCTGATAAAAATCTGCATTTTAAGCTTGAAAACCTGCATTTGACCCTAACTAAACACATGCACTTGAATAAAAGCCAAAGTTCTGGTAAGGCAGAGATAAGAGAAATAATGGATCTGGCTCACCAGCCAATCTCCTCTAATGGAAACCTGCAGGATAATGAGGGGACCTGTACCAACTGAGCCGGATTGTGTCCGTGAGAATGACACTTGACATTGACTCCTGGCCTCATGCATGATTGCACACATAATACCTAGGTAAAGAAATTGTACTAATGGCAAGGACCACAAAAAATGATGTTCAATGTGATATAACATTAGAAAATTGCCAATTAAAATATCAAGGTATGAATATGCTTGTACATTAGTGAAAATTCCAAACTTATAATACATTATAATAAATAAAATTAGCATAATACACATATTAATTTAATGTGTATAGCTGCTTTGTACAAACATCTGTGTCTGTGTGTCCCTTGCCCATATAGGCCCAGTGAGAACATCAGATTTCTGGAACTGAAGTTACAGATGATTGTAAGTATCCATGTGTTTACTCGAATAGAACTAGATTGTGTGGAAGAGCAGGAATCTGACTATGGTGCCATCTCTCCAGCACTATAATCCCTAACTTCTTATAACATGAAATTCTTCATAGGATATGAAATAACAAGTAGTTGTGTTTATTTCTGGAAAGGATACAAAACAGTATGGCCACTTTGGAAGGAAGTTTGATAGTTTCTTTAAAAAGAAGACATCCTAACTCCATAAGACACAGACACGAAATTACTTGGAATTTATACCAAAGAATTGAAAAGTTATCCTATTGTATGGGTGAAAATAACTTTTTCCTCTTCAACCTCTATAATAAAAGCAATTATTTTATAAAGACACTGTCCTCCTAAAAGAAACATCTTCCAAGTAAATTGAAATAATGTCCTTGTTTTTGAAATGCCCCAAAATTTTATAATATCCAGAAAATCTAGAGACTTTATTAAAGAAAGAATTTGAAAACTTCTATGGTGAAGTTAGTCTATTATATAGCTTTGAAAATATACCCTTAGAGTATCTTCATTACTCCAAATGTCCCTATAACTATATGTAGAAACTCATAAGAAATTACACACACACACACACACACACACACACACACACACCGAACCACACATCAACTACTATATAGTACATTTCAAAGGTCACAATTTCTCTACTGAAAAAGTATTTAAGATTATCATGAATGTATTTGAGTCTGGTGAATAATA
The DNA here is from genome assembly GCA_902168405.1 of Peromyscus aztecus. Classification (NCBI taxonomy): domain Eukaryota; kingdom Metazoa; phylum Chordata; class Mammalia; order Rodentia; family Cricetidae; genus Peromyscus; species Peromyscus aztecus. Next base: position 12,198 of record CABHPQ010150408.1, on the reverse strand, counting down.
CATATTTCAACATTTTAATGTGTCTTTTTTTAAAAAAGGAGAGAATTGTGAAACTCTATTAGGCTACATGCAAAATATAACATGACCTCAATTTCTATTTTAAAATGAGTGTTCTTATGTTTAAGCGATGAACAAAAAGGCTAAGAATGTTTTCTTTGAAATACAACTTTATTCCAAACTAAATGCATGAGTTGTATTTAATATGCCAGGATGATAATGAAAATCTAAGCCTAACAGAGTAGACTAGAAATCCTTGAAACTTTCATTTATCCACGTATCTATTCAGCCTCTATCTATCTAAATGCTTTTAGATATATGATGATTTTATGAAGGAAAGATCAAGGAGAGAACGGATAGACAGTTTTCAGGAGGAGAAATCAAAATTTGAATTAAAAAATAGAAAAGTTTCTAGACTATTTGAAGATAATAAGATCTTTAGGATCAAAAATAAAACATATTAGAAGTAGTAAGCACAGTGATTTGGTAAATTTGTAGTTGTCTTTAAACAATTTTCTTTCAGATATAAGAAAGACTACATTGCTGAATCCAGTGATATTTTAAATATTATTTTAATTTAATCTCTGGAATTATCATGTATTTTATGATGTATTTTGATTTTATCAGTCCACCACTACCTCTCTCCAACTATCCTAATGTGTCTCACCCAATCTTCCACCCTCAATCTTATTTCCTCCTTTTTGTTTCTTGTTATTAACCACAAGGAAACATTTTGTGCTTATATGTACATGAGGATGGGGCCATCCACTGTGGTATGGGCAACCTAGCAGCAGCCAAGTTAGCAAAAGAGGTTTATTCTCTCTCATCATCTAATTTCCATCAATGATGTTTTCAGGGCTCCTCCTGAAACCATAAAGGAATGTTGGCTTTTTTAAACTTGTGTGGGTAAACATAGCTGCTTTGAGTTAATACAGGCTACAGCCATGTCATGTCTAGAATTTAGCATTTCACTTTGTAAATTATTTCTTCCCACTCTTTCAAGATATTCCATGAGTCTTTGAAGGGTGGGGGGTTGATATAGATGAATCATACACAGCTGAGTTTCACAGTTAATGATAATGGTATTTAGCCTAACTATGAGTCTCTGTGTTAACCACACCACTACCCACTAGAAAAAAATGAAACTTCTCGGACTAAAGATGAAAACAATGCAATTCTATGAGTATAAGCATAAATACTTTAGAAGGCAGTTTGGCCTCATGTACACTAAAACAAGAACATGTAGGGTCTATAAACCCCATAGTTGTGAGCTTTTGGCCAGGTTTACAGTGCCGGATATGAAATCTCTCCTGTGGCAAAGACATCATTTCTAATTGGAATGTGTATCGAGCATGTGTGGTTCAAATAAAAAGGAAAGGCTATCTCATTTAATAAAATAGACAATCAGTTTCACTGTGAGAAAATCTTACCTGTAGGCACTAAAGCTATAGCCTTGGTGCCAACTTAAACTATTTTCTGGAAAACTTGGGGCATGAATTTTGAATGTAAGAATATTTACAATCATTTTTCATTAAGAATGTCTCATTGATCACTAACAAAACATAATCTATAGCAGATAGTAAGTACACTAATAAAATATTTTTAATGGTGGAAGACATTTAATAGTATTTTAGTTACTTCAGAATGTTATGTCAGTTATCTAAAATAACATTTACAAAATAGAAAATACAATTAATAGCAAATAATACAGATAACATTTTTCACCCAATAAATGCAGAGTATCTAGAATAATGTTTATATTTAATCCATATAATAAAATAAAATTAACAAGCTGTTCCAATGTCATTAAAGTAGCAGCAAGTCAAATGAAGTAAAATATTTTTATCTAATGCTGATGTCATATAAGAACTGAAGTTATGATCTTGAATATATCTGTTAGAAATTATAATACTGACCAACATAATTATTCAAATGTGCATATGCTGTCATAATTAAATTTACACAAATTAATCTTAAGAAAAGCAAATTAGAATTTCACAAATTGCCATTATTTCCCATCAATATCTCCACAAAATTAACTTTACTTTAGTTACAGACCTTAACGTTAAATCATTTCAAACAGTTCTTATCTTTATATGCAACTCCTATCCACTTAATGAAAGGATTCTGACAGTTCTGGGTGAATGAGATAAAGTTAGTTAGAGATCAGCTATAGCATTTGCAAGAAGTAAGTTACTAACAGGTCAAGGTAAGAATTATTGCTGATGCATCACTTACCAACATCTGAAGAATACAGACAAAATGTGTTTGAGAAACAAGTTCTAGCTCCAGAATGACTAATGTATTTAGCCTTGGGAGAAAAACTAATGTCTGAGTCAGACAGATTGTGAGTGCACTTGTCAGCAGTCATCCGTCTGGAATTGTTTCTCCCCTGTTTTTAGCTATTATATTTCAAAAAGGCATTTTCTCTTTGTTGAGTAAATGAGAAATAGCATTCATTTAATATAAATGTGCTTCCAGCTCATTCGTTGCTAATAAAGTAATGCATGTTTCTTAACACATTTATTGGATCGTATACCAATCATATCCCCAATAAAAATTGATCAATTGTTGTATTTAATGTAACAAGATCTTTGAAAATAGATTCTGTAATAATATTTGAATTGATATTTTAAATGAATAATTACATTTTTGAAGCAATCAACTAATGGGACAGGTTCTCTTGAGAACTCGGTGCTCCAGTCATGAAAATGAATTATGCCATATTAATAAAATAACAGCTATAAAATATGTTTTCATATTTTTAACATAATTGATGGTACAAATTCAACTTCATATTTAATGTCATATAATGCGTGCAAATTATCACACATTATACCTATACTTACAAATAAATTGCAAATTGAAAAATCAGTTCATAGATTTTTGTCTTATAAAATTATAAAGTAAAATGCTTTTTTATCTACTATATATTATTTTAAAGAATGGTATTTGAAATAAAAACATATAAATGTACTGGAGAAATAAGAAGAGACACATAGAAAGAAACAGTTACTCAAATTTAGGACCAGTACAAAAGGAAACATAAATTACAAAAATGGTTTTTATGGGGAAAAGTCAGTCAATCAAGATTTTGGAAGATCATTGTTGTGGAATAAAGGGAAAGAGATTTCAAGTAAGTCAAAATCCTAAAGATTTCCACTATTAAATACCAAAAGCAGAAGGAAAAGAACAGTTCTGAATATCACATGCTAATATGGGTTGATTTAATGTAACAATATTTCTCAATTTAAGAGAGAATAAGAAATATTATCCAATAATGTGGGCAGAGTGAAATGTACCTTAATAATTTACCTCTATATTTTTGTGATTTTCATCTATTCATCTAGGTCTATCTCCATATATCATCTGTCTATAGAAGAAGATGACAAATTTTGAAGCAGCATACTGAAGGATTGAGCAAAGTAGAACTAGAAAATTACATTTGTAAATAAGTGGAGTATTTAACACCAAAGACAAAACAAAACAAAGCAAAATTCTTTGAAACACTTTTTTTTTACAATTGTAGAAATTAAATATTGTGAAATCATCACATATATATGCTAAATCTGAAGGAAAAGGCCAGTGGATGACATATCCACATGGACACTACATTTCTTATTTATAAAAAAGGAACTTATAGACATTGAGTGAGAAGAGGCCAGAGAGATGCAACTGTGAATTGGAGTCTTCGCCTTCTCATGCTCAATTCGATACAGCGAAAATAAGTTCAAACTCTAGAATACTAGCATACTAAGTGCTTATTTTTACTTGTGTAAAATGAAAGATAATTGTGTTTCAGTAAGGTTACTTCCTCTATCTGGTCAGTTAAACAAGCATCAGCAAACAGAGTAGAGACACCCATGCCACCAAATATACCACACTATGTATTTTTACAGTGAATAGATTATATTTAAAAATATCTATTAATTTCTGATGGCAGTCATTTTTTCCAAAGATGATGCCATAGACCATAAAATAAAATGCCAGGAAGTGAACTGCAAAATCGTAAATTAAAGAAAAAATTCCTAAAATGAAAATTCTTCTTAGAATCATTTAAAATTCTTCCAAGACTTAATAGATATGATTTAGCTTATAGTTCTTTGAGAAGCGTTGGAAACATATGGTTAGAGTTATGTTTGGGGGATTACAGATTATTTCCTTACAAGGTTTTTCCATCCCTATGTGTTGTTTTTCTTATTCTAAGTTCATGGTGCCACATTTTAATAACTAGTTGTGCAATGGGTTAAATTTGAAAAGTATTATTTCTCTCCAAATTGAAATTTTAATTAGAAAGTGTACTTTATGACTAGTAACTGAGACAAATCCTATTTGAAGAAAAAGTAATCTTTATGGCATTCCTACTGTCAGAAAATTACAGTACATCGGACTTTTTATTTTTCTCAGCAATAATGGATTCCATCCTACACTTAAAAAGCATTTACCCCATGTTTAAAAGCTTGATGCTTTAGTAGAAATATGTGATAGGCTTGCTTTTTTGATATCCCTTTGGTATAAAGTAGTGTAAAATTGATGGAGAGAAACCCAGAAATTTTAAAACATGAGGAGTCCAGTGAAGTGTCTGTTAAAGGATTATTAAGGGGTGATACAATGGTATGCTTTTATCTGAAGCAGTTATATAATTTAACAATTTATTATTCTAGATTTTTTAAGATATGGGTAATTTTTTCTCTTTAGTATTAAGAAAATTTAAACACCTTTGTTGCTAGAGTTTTCCTGCCTGGCCCACGGTCAGGATAAATCTCTTTCACCTGCCAGTCCCACAGCCGCTCAGACCCAACCAAGTAAACACAGAGACTTATATTACTTACAAACTGTATGGCCGTGGCAGGCTTCTTGCTAACTGTCCTTATAGCTTAAATTAATCCATTTCCATAAATCTATACCTGGCCACATGTCTCGTGGCTTACCGGCATCTTTACATGCTGCTTGTCCTGGTGGTGGCTGGCAGAGACTCCCTCTGCCTTCCTGTTCTTTTTATTCTCTCTGTTAGTCCCACCTATACTTCCTGCCTAGCCACAGGCCAATCAGTGTTTTATTAGCAACACATTTGCCATACAGAACATCCCACAGCACACCTTTATTGACTGTTCCTAGGTCTGATTATTTTCTAATACTCTTGAAGACTTCTATATTTCATTTTATTTATTTTTTTAAATTTTATTTATTTATTATGTATACAGTGTTTTACACTCACGTATACCTGTATGCCAGAAGAGGGCACCAGATCTCATTACAGATGGTTGTGAGCCACCATGTGGTTGCTGGGAATTGAACTCAGGACCCCTGGAAGATCAGTCAGTGCTCTTAACTTCTGTTCTTAACCTCTGAGCCATTTCTCCAAGGCCCTATATTTCATTTTAATATTAAATATAATTAGAATATGTTTTCCTTCCTTCCTTTTCTCAAAAGCCTCCCCTGTAGTGTACCTGCTCTCCTTCAAATTCATGAACTTTTTAAAACTTATTGCTATTGCATGTATATATGTAACTGTATATACAAACAGTATTAAATATAACCTGCTCAGTCAATATGCTATTCTCTTATGTGTGGTTTTAGTCACTTATTGTTTTACTGGTCTCAGACTTAAAAAGCAGAAGCACTCAGTAAGAACAGCCTAAGTCTCTTGGAAATTTGTTTTTGTAGTCTCACTTTAGATTCCTTCGTTCTCTTGGCCGAAAGTGAAGATATTCTTCAGCTTCCTCCTTGTTTTTCTTAGTGTGTATTTCTTTACAGCAATCCATCTGTCTGAGTTTGTTGTTGAGTAAAAAGACTCTGAATATTGGGTACTTTGATCTTGGGCTTCTTACCTTATTTATTTAAGGACTTTCTGACACCATATTGGTGGACATCATCTTCTTTAGCGACACTGTAAACCTTTTAGATTCTGCTAGCTACTTTTGTCCCAAAACACAAAACCAGTAGTATCTGTTCAGTCAAGGAATATCATTATCTACTTTGACAACAACAAAGTTGAGAACAATAGAATTGGCATCCACAATGCACCATAGCAGACATATGCTTCCCTGTTTCATTCTCCTTGGTCTATAACAAAAATGCCCCTTACTCAATAGCAGACACATGCTGCTGTGGATCAAGACACCTTATTTCTTGGGAAAACCTTATTTGTCATTCCTACTGCTGATTGAGATCGTGTAAATTTTACACTTTTCACCCAGCTATCAGCAGCTACTTCTGTGGCGGTCACTTCTCATAGAATATATGAAATTGTGTTCTTATTCTACTTCGGTGAGTTTCTGATGTCTAGTGACTGGAATATCTTGATGTTGCATCTTGAAAGAACTGACAACCTAAGAGTCACTGTGGGAAAAGAAAAGATCCTGTATTGATTTTTATTTTACTCTTTGAAATTTTCAAAACTATACTCTCGAATCTCCCTTTTGACACTATCTAACTATGTAGCCTTAGCTTGCTTGGAACTTACCATATAGGCCAGGCTGGCCTTGAACTCATAGAGATCCTTTTGCCTCTCTGCCTTCTGAGTTCTGGGATTAAAGGTGAATGTTACCATGCTTGGATTTTCATAGGACATTAAAAATAATTCGTAGTTTGAATACTGAGGAACAGTTAATTGCAGACAAAATACATTAAAATGTGGAAGTTTATTTCTTGATAAATCAACGTGCAAAAATTGAGTTATATTTAGTTATCTATCACTTGGAAGGAGATATTAAACTCAATCACTTTTGAGCTTTAAGACTGCAATGTATTTATAATTGTTCAATAACTCTCATGGTATATATTTCTCTATGAGAAGGAAATACATATTAAAAACTATTAATTCCATAAAATTACTTGAATATCAATTGGTCTTTAACACTGTCTCATAGACATATGTAAATGTTTACTTAACAGATAATTACACGAAATAAAAAATATGTTTAAAATATTGAGTGGCAGGTTGGATTAAAATTGTAAGATGATAGAGTAAACATGATATTATATCAAAACATAACTACAGCTTAAAATACATAAGTCTTAAGATAAACAGTTCATGTATCATGTTCTGATCTTAACTTACAAAACAGCCTATGTCTATATAGTTTGTGTGTATGAATATTGTGCTTTACAGATGTTATGATAGTATACATTAGAACCCCAACAATTCTACCTGACAACTCCTACAGCTGATAAATACTTTCAGAAAAGCAGTTGTATATAAAATTAAGTCACCTTAGTTAAGTAGCCTTCCCATATAAAAATGACAAATGGACTGAGAATGAACTCAGGGGAACAACACCTTTAAAAATAGCCTAAAAAAAATATCTTTGGGAATGTCTTAGTTAGAGTTTTTATTGCTGTGAAGAAACACTATGACCAAGACATTTAATTGGGGCTGGCTTACAGTTTCAGAAATGCATTCCTCTATTGTCATGGCATGAAGCATTGCTGTGTGCAGGCAGTCATGGTGCTAGAGAAAGAGACTGGGAGTGCTACATCTTGATCTGCAGGCAGCAGAAGGAGACTTCACACTAGGTCTAGCTTTAGCACATGAGACCACAAAGCCTGCCTCTGCAGTGACATAATTCCTCAAACAAGGTCACACACACTCTAATAAAGCAACACCTCCTAAGAGTACCACTTCCTATGAGCCAAACATTTAAACACTTGAGTCCACGAAGGTCATTCCTATTCAAACCGCCAAAGGGTAACTCTAACAAAGCAAGTGATACACTTGTGTGATAAAAGCTTTAGGACACTGATGAAAGAAACTGAAGAAGATATCAGAAAATGGAAAGATCTCACAGGTGCATGCAATGGTAGAATTAACATAGTAAAAAGGCCAAACCTCCCAAACAAGCCAAAGAGAGGATCAAGTGGTGATGAGGAGAGAAGAAGGGGACAAGGGAGTGAACAAAGGAGAGACAGGTAAAATTAAGGGACTTTTGAGGCGTAATATGCAAGCCTAATAAGTAGAAACTTCTTAAGACGCATACATACGTGAAGGTGATATAAATTGAATTGCTAGAAAAACAGAGAAATAGAACCCCAAATGGACATGGCTTGTCAACAAATAAAGCTTCCAGTACTGGAAATGGGATACATTTAATTGGCTTTTGGCCAAAGGGTTCCCATGGGAACCCCCAAACAACCCAGTGAAATGATTCAGAACTTTTCTGGCATTTCAATGGAAATTTTAGTGATAGAAACGAGCAAAAAAAGATGAGCAATCTCTCCAAACCACAAGACTATTATGTTGATTAAACCATAATTAATGAACATGGTTTTACCATAAAGCTAATTAGAAATGTTCAGCAAAGTGCAAATCTGACCACCCTCATAAATGTAATTATCTTGCAGTTATCATACGCTACAGGCACGAAAATGTGTCTACTGTTCTGTACTGCAGATTTCAAGAAAGCTGTTGGGTTTGAAGGAAGAACTAAGTGGACAACAGAATAAATATGAAAAGCTGAGAGAAAAAAACATTGAAAATCATGGAGAAAATAAAAGAAGATATGCTTTCCAAGGAATCAGAATTATAATGACCAGCACTGAAGTCTCTCTTGATTGGAGAAGGTTTCCTTCTTTTTAGGAGAGGACAAAAACATCGCTGTTGAATAAGAAAATGATACAGCTTGATCTGTTCAACTTCTCTGTTTTGCATTAGCATAGAATATAAAGATTCAAACTATAATAAAATATTTTGTACATTTGAATTTCCAAAATTATAATACTTTCAGTAGCATACTTGCTAGTTCAAAACTTTGTTAGTCACAGGAGCTAATAAAACTATAGTATAATCTAACTACTAACATTCTATGCTGAGGTTTATATGGCACAAATTTATACTGCTTTAGTTCAATTATTTTTCACTGAAATATGGTTATTTTCTCTCCTCTTTTTTTATGGGGACAATATCCTCCTATAATTGGCAATAAAACTGAAAAAAGCATGCTAATTTTCTCAACTTCAAAATAGTCACATGCATATTTTTGTTACACTATGAATTCTTTGAGCAAAAAAACAGTTTTAGTCTCTAAAATGCTTTTTATATACACAAATGTGTATATAAAACATGTTAAAAGAAGAGAATGTCTCAAAACCAACCAACTTATAAAACAGGCTACTAACAATGATTTCACAACTTTTGTTACCTGTCCAATTCTGAGTAAAAAATCATGTTGTATGCAAGTTTGTACACATTCATTTCTTCATGACTGCTATAAATTGAGCAAGTTCAAAAGTAATATATCCATTTTTTTCTAGTGTTGTGATCACTAAAGTAACAGCACAGAATTTATGATATGTGAAGGTGGTACATTTCATGTTGAATAGGGTGACATAAATCTTCATAAAAAATTAAAAAATATGACTTCTTGATGCATTTCCTGATTGGTAAGCTGGAATGAATACTTATGTATCTATATAATGACATCTATGTTCATAGATACAATGATTATTCTTTTATCACATTTATTCTTAAAAATATTTATTCTATGCTCAAAATTGTTGAAAGACATTTGTGATATATTTTCAATCATCTAAACATTTTACAGATACTAGTAAATAGAATTTTCATGAAAATATACAAAATTAACTTTTCACAGAATACTACATGAAAATAAGCCTAAATGTGATAATGTCTGTAATTATTGTAATATAAAACACATGGACACAATCTCAAATATATACTCTTATTAAAAAGGGTATGAGTGCTCTTGCTCAGGATCCTAATAATTAACACACTTTTCTAAAATGTCCTCATGTCCAGAAGCAGGAGTGGGTTCCTAGAAACTTGCACTTAATAATTCTTTGAAGTTTCCTTTCATAAATCAAAGTACCACATTTAAAGCAATTTCTTTGAATGTGGGACTATGATGTAAAAAAATACATTCCTGTTTGTCTTGACTTTTTGAATTCTATGGAAACACACACATAGATGATTGAAAAAGCACAACATGAGAAAAAAAAATAGAATCTCACAAAGGAAATTCTCCACATGTGAAGCAAATGTGAGCAAGTAAAGATATGAATTTGTTTAGCCCTACAGAAATGAGATTAAGTTTGTGTACTGAATTAGCCACCATGCTGAGTGTTTGAAAAAAGGCACAGATCATTTTGTTAATTGCAGATATTATTAATAAACAGTTCTCTAGGCCCGGAAGTGTATATATTACTCTGTACTGTGGAAATAAAAAGTAAATCATCTGTAATAATACAAGAAACAACTCAGCTGCACTGTAAAAATGATCTATACAATTATTACTGCCTTTGTAAAAATATTTATATTGGATGTAAGGGTAAAAAAATCAATGTCAAGCAAAATAAGGCAGACAAAGAAGGAAAAGCACTGCATGCTTCCCTCCTGGGTGGAAACAAAGCAAAGCAACACAAAAGCCTGGAGCAAAGGAGAATTCTGATCATGGGACTTGGAAAAGTGTCTGGAGGGGATGGAATGAGGGTGCAAAAAAGATTCCTGGATCTGAACAAAACAGGCTGTATGCAAGTGTAATAGGCACATATTGATATTATGCATTGAGAAAATGGGTAATATCACAAGGATTAAAACAAAATCTACTGTGGACATGGCATTTATATTGTCAGCTGATGTCATATTCCCAGTTAACTTCTAAAAATAATGTTTTGAAGTTAAAATATAATAGTATAAAATAGCACTAGTAAAGCATTTTTTAAATATTTGCCCTCATTAAATAAACTTAACACAAAATTTTAAAGTGTAGTTCATAATAGATATGTTTACTCAATTCCCCAATATGAATATACAAATACTGAACTAATTTGAGTGAGTATGGATGTTCTGAGACTTCTGAAGAGATATGAGCAGCAGTTGTCCATACCAGATAGGATGCTAAAAATAGACCAAAAGGATGATTGTATTCAGGTCTAGCTTGATGAACAACTGACTTTATCGGAGGTACATAATGAGAGATTGGTGACTCTGACAACTACATCACCAAAAGCCCATCGAACATCCATGAAGACTCCCAAAGACTGGATTGTTGTTGTTCTTCACATGCCTTGAGAGCAAGTGTGTGGTAGAAGCCCTTCCCCTTAGCCATTGTTTGTCAATTAAATAACCTTGGAGAGGGGTCTCATGAATCTTGTGAAGTTCTTGTGAATTACCTTTGTCCTACTGCTACATCCTTGTGTAAAAGAAGGTTTCAATCTAAAAGAAATGGTTACAATGCAAAGGGGAAATTCTGATTCTAATTTCTTTGCCTTCTTTAGCAAATATCTCCACACTTTTAATTATTCTCTGTATAATAATATGTAAATACTAATTTGTCATTTCATGCCATGGAAAAGTCATTCCTCTGAACAGTGGGGAAAAACGGAGAGGAATAGAGGGAGGAGAAATGGAAATCAATATATATTATATGAGAAGAAAAATCCATTTTCAATAAAATAAAAATGTTCCTATGTGATAGCTTTGGAGAACACATTTTATGTGTGCTCAGTCACTTATAATAGATTAGAGATAATTTTCATAGAGCCAAGATATTTTACATTAACTAATTTTGATATAAGAAGTTTATAGATCATGGCAGCATGTATTTAAGATTGTTCAAATAAAAATCAAAGATTTGAACTAAAATCCTCAGGTCTGAGCTTTCCATTATATCATACTTTCCTTTGCCTCATATATTAATCTTCTCATTCCATTGTAACAAAATTAAATCTCCTGGGTACCTAAAAACCAAGAATTTAATGTGTCTTGTCCTAGAAGCCAGGATTCTCAAACAATGGTGCTGGTAAAATTCAGTTACTGGTTAAAGCTTTTCTACTGGCTTGCAGATAGTTTCTTTTGCTCATCATGGACTTAGTTATTGTTATATACCATGACCAAAGAAACTGTTAAAGAAGAAAACAATTTAATAGGGACTTGCTTACATTTTCAGAAGGTTATTTCATTACCACCATGGGTGGAATACATGCTGGCAGGCCGAAAATGGTGCTGGAGAAGTAGCTGAGAGCTTTACATCCTGACCACAGGAAGTAGGTAGACAGGGCAAGATTGAGCAAGGGGAGGAGCTGGAGAGAGTGGAGAGAGAGAGACAGACACAGAGATAGAGACAGAGAGAGAGAGAGAGAGAGAGAGAGAGAGAGAGAGAGAGAGAGAGAGAGACTGAGCTTGGTGTGGGCTTTTGAAACCTGAGTCCACCCCTGGTAACATACCTCCTCGAACTAGTATAA